>PVIC010035637.1:0-18952 GCA_004025085.1 Thryonomys swinderianus
TAAAAAAAAAAAAAAAAAAAAAAAAAAAAAAAAAAAAAAAAAAAAAAAACACCATCGCTAAGAACAGATTCTAAAGATCTACTATTTCAAGTGGTTACTGAAAGAGAAATACCCTGCACAATTCCCAGGTGTACCTAGAACTGCATACCTTACTGTTATAACAAAACTTGTTAATAAAGCCTAAGTTTTGATCAACTAATCAAAATAATAATTTCTCAAATAAGCCCTACAAAACAAGAAGCTAAAGCTGAGCCTCTGTTACATTATACAGTTCGAACACTATTCATTTAATGTCCTTTTTTTTGCCCACAGACTGTAATTTAGCTTCCTGGCCTTTCTTGGTAGTTGTGCCATTATTGCAATGTTCTCAAAGATAATATAGTTGTAGAAAAGAGTGTGGTGGAAGTCAGAGGAATGAATAACTGAATTTTCCTTAGGTTTCCTGTCCAGTAACTTCTGCCAGTGCTTTCCTCTATTTTGAGCTGGGTCTTTTCTCTAAACTGACCCATTCTATTTAGTGCATCAATTTACCCAAGGATTAAAGAGAGACAAAGTGTTTGGAAATCTGTGCTATACACACAATTATATTTCCCAAACATTTATTAGTGGTTTTATGTGCAAGGTTCTTTCTTAGAGCTTCACTAAGTGAAGGTCTGTCCTACTGCTGAAGGGGAAGATGGTGATACCATGAGATAATGGAGGATTTGGCAAATGTCATGGTGGAAAGCAAAATTCTGTACGTGTTCGCACAGTGGACTTGACAATGTGACAATGTGCTCATTAGCACCAGCCGAACAGTGCAAATCAGCTGGAAAGGGTTCTGGTGAGTATTGAGATTTAGGGCACTTCAGTTTGTATAGGTCATTGAAACCCTGGCACTTGGAGAGTGGCTGGGGTTGGCAGAAATACATGTAAAGTGGATTCATAAGCTTTGATATCTTTGGTATTTTTGTTTTGCTTCTCCAGAAGATAGTATCACAGAACAGAAGTAAACCAGAGTCTAAGTCATCAATCTCACCAACCTTAAAAACCAGATATTGTCCTTGACCTGGCTCAAGTTTCAGTATATCGCATGTAGACATGGAGAGTATGTTAACAACTATGATTGCATTACAAGTTCAGAAAGAAGTGAAGTCTTCGCACAGTAAGTGGAAACAGTAGGTGATACAAATTATGAATAAAGTTGGAACAATGGAGAGGTTTACACTAAGGGCTTTGATGTGGAGCCTGACTGTTAGTTGTCAGACCTCTTTCGCTCACTCTGTTGGTCTGCAGAGACTCTCATAGTAGCACTTGTTTCCTGTCTACTTCCAGTGTCTGACCTGACTTCAAGCACTGGTGTGCACTCCGGAAACTCTATTTGCCCTGCTGATGAGATCTGGACAGAATGTCAACCCTACTGTTCATCTCATCTTAAGTCTGCTTTCACCTCCAGTGATCAATATATCCTGGGTGTCCTTGGCATTGCCTTGTGCTGGCCTAGAAAGGAGTATGTCTTATAGATCTGGCACTTCTACCATATTCCCAGGCCACCAGTGTCACCATGACATCTGTCTAAACTGTGAAGGTTTCAATGTTTGTGCCCTTAGAAATTCATATGCTGAAAATCTATCACCAAAGAGAGCATTAGTGCTATTTGGAACCAGGTTTTATGCTATGAACTGAACTATTCTATAGTTTAGTTGCTTCATTTTATGGAGGAATTCCCAAACCACTTTATTTGTGTTGTCTATATATTCAGCTCCAATTGGGAAGTTGGAATTACTGATTAAAGGATTGTGAAAACAGGAACTGGAGCTAAACTATAGCAGAAGCCTGAGCTTCTTAAAGACAAACATTACTGATAAGTCTACTGCAGAAGAGAACAACAGGATGACTAATTTAGAGTGAGGCTGCACCAAAAGGAAGAGGCAGTGCAGATCTGCCCACTAGCTAATTGTGTCTCCATACAAAGGGCATCGTTCAAGGCATGGGGTATTAGAGAGGAATGCTGGCCTCTCATTTGTCATTTGGCTGGTTCTGCGAACATGGATAACATCACCACAATCAACGATGGCATCAGTGAATAGGGAAGAGTAGAGATGCACACAGCCCTTGCACCAGGGAGATTCCATCCACAGATGAACAATTCATTAGTCCTTCAGAACCAAAAGCTGTCACCAAACTTCATTCTGCATGTTGAAGAAAAAGCAGTGATGAAGAGTAAAAAGAAAATAGAGTTGACACAGTAAAAAAAAAAAAAAAAAAACTTTAGAAAGTGATAGGAGTGTGACATCAACATATTGTCCAGATCTAGTTAAACCTGAATATCTATCTACACAGTATTTTCTATCCTATAGGATTTGAAACTTAAACCAATAGTGCTAACTATTCTCCAAACTGAAATTGCTAAATCTAAAAAGCATGCCGAATCTTTTTTCTTTCTCTTCAGCATGTTTTTCTTTTCTCAACCATAATCATAAATTAGAACAAATTATGATAAATTGTACTTTTTTGAAGTTTAAATAAACACACTTTGGTTGAGCACTTACTTGCAAGGTAGTTATCATTTAAAGCCTTTCTGTAATAAAAGTAATACACATTACTTAATGAGAAGTACTTTTTTCTCTTGCTCCAATTTCTATTCAGAACTGACACTGTTTGAATTAGTCATTGTTTCATTAATCTATGAGAATGACATATCGCAAATATTCGTCATCTAAGAAACACTATATCTATGTAATCTGTGGGAAGCAGAGAAAAATGGATCCCTCATGATATCTATGTCCTGATCTCTGGAATCTATGAATATGTTATCATGGCAAAGGGGACTTTATAAATATGATTAAGTTAAGTATGTGGAGATGAGGGGCTTATCTTGGATTTCATGGGTGTGCCCAGTCTAATCACAGGGCTCCTTCATGGCAGAGACTTTTTTTGTTGTGGGTCAGTGACAGATATGAAATGTTGGGGGTTGCCATCTTGTTGGCTTTGAAGATGGAGGAAGGGGGCCATGAGGCAGAGAAAGGGGGGACCCTCTAGAAGCTGGAAAAGAAATAAAACAGGATTTTTTTTTCCTAGAGGAAAGCATGGCCATACCAACACTTTGATTTTAACCTGGCGAGACACTACTGGACTTTTAGACCACTGGACCATGTGGTCAGAGGGCACTAGGTTTGAGGCAACTTATTGCGTTTGCAATAGAATACTAATAGGCTATGGAATGGGCTAGATTAAGATGCAGCCCTTTGTTATTTGGTGACCATTATACACACACTCTGTGATGCTTTCACTCCTAGGTAAATATCTGTAATTAGGAGAAACTATCTCTCAAGGAAATAGTGTGGATCTCTTTTCTAATCCCCAAATGGTGCCCTGAAATAAAAAAAAATCTGGAAATTGGCTGAAAGCAGTATTAGTAAACTAATAACTCGATAAGTGCAATTGATGTCTCTACCACCTTTCCTGGAATTTCTGGGATTGCAGAATGCTAAGGATTTTAAAGAATTGAATAATTGTGCTGAATGTGAAGGAGGAAAGAGAATTATACTGATTGCATTTTAAAGCAGAGAAGAATTACCATGATACAAGTAAAGACTTGAAGAGAGGAAAGTGTAAGTGGAAGAGTTAGCATGGAGGGTTTTGAGAACTCCATCATTCCAGGCTGGGAAAAAGTTTGCAATTATTTTTGTCACCTAGCAGCAACATTGTTGAGTAGACTCACATTAGTTGTACAATATTTTAAAACAATGACCTTGTACCTACACACAGCCACATAAGTAGTATTGGGGGGGGGGGGAACTTGAGATTCAGGATGTTGGCGTGCCCTGGCTACTTTTAGTGACTTCAACTTCTTTAGTGGAAAATTTCAAGAAGCAAAATAGTAGTATACTACATTGAATTCTAGAGAAAATGGGAAGAACACAGAAACTAACTGCTAAGAGATGGAATTCCCTAAAATATAAGCACAGAAAACCCTGTAGAATTATTGAAAACTGATATACTTACTAGAAACCATTTTTCAAAAAAAGATTGTACTGGGCCGGAGATTTAGCTCAGTGGTTCCGGCGCCTGCCTCACAAGCCCAAGGCCCTGAGTTCGATCCCAGTGACCACATAGAATGCTGGGTGAGGTGACTCACACCCACCAGCAATCAATACCACATACCACAGTGCCGGGCGTGGTGGCTCATGCCTGTAATCCCAGCACTTGGGAGGCAGAGACAGGAGGATTGCTGAGTTCGAGGCTTGCCTGGGCTACATAGTGAGCTCAGGGCCAGCCTGAACTACAGAGCGAAACCCTGTCTCAAAAAAAAAAAAAAAAAAAAAAAAAAAAAAAAAAAAAAAAAAAAAAAAAAAAAAAAAAAAAAAAAAAAAAAAAAAAAAAAAAAAAAAAAAAAAAAAAAAAAAAGATTGTATTACTACATGAACATGCCTGCTAAGGAGAGACAAATCTTTACTATTTACCTTTTCCATTGAGTATGGGGGTGGGAAGAACTATTGTTAAAGAAGACCATCTATCCTGTCTTTGTGACTAAAGAGATAGAGGGAATGTAAAAACTTTTCAGAAAATAGTACTAGAATCTTTTGGACTGGCTTACCCAGGAAATCACCCCAGAGCCAAGGCATGGAGAATATACCCTTCTTTCCCAAGAGAATATCACTCCTCTTAAGGACCACTTCATGGTTTCCATCGTTCACTTTTCCAAATGGAGTTTTAAGAAGTTAATGAACAAAATTAATACATTTAAGGTATACAACATATACATTCTGTGATGACCACTATAATACAATGAACTGACCTGTCCATTGCTACTCATCTTGTAAATTAGATCCTCACCAAATAGAAATTTCAATATTATTATCTATTTTTTCCCAACACTTGAATATTAAGTATTTTGGTCACAGATAGCTACTGCTTAGAAACCCACATAACACTTCATAAAGGAAAGTGAGTGGGCTTCAGATATCTGTAATGAATGACAGTAGCTGTTTGAGGCTTTGAGGAGCAGGAGAAGCAGTGGGTGGTTTCAGGTAGGTCCGAGAAATGTGAAGGTAAGTGCGGAAGTTGAAAGATCAGTGAGTTTGAGGTAGTTAAGAAGATGAGTAGGCACAATTTATGACTATTTATTCTACTATTCTTCCTCCCCTGCTTTTGATTTTTTCTTGGTCCTGGGGATCCAACTCAAGACATTGCACTTGCAAGGTAGGTGCCAGAACCCCCAAGGTACCAGAACCACTCCCTTCCTTTTTCTAATGAGAATTTTGACATTGCTTAGCGATCCGACATATGCCTTACCCACAGTAGTTCTTGACTCCTGATCTAGAGTTTGGCCTTGATTACTCTTAGTCAAAGTACTTTGCTCAACTCTATTATTAAATGGAAACATGATATAATTTAAATCAATTAGGTGAAAAGAAGTATTTGCTTGAGGTTTCTGGGAAACAGCCTCCTCCATCTCTCATCAGGTTGGACAGAGGAAGGGCATGGTTTGTATTGTCGCTGCTGGCCAACCCATGCAGTGCAGACAGTCAGCACTGGGATGAGGACAGTCCTGTAAGATGGAGAAGAAGTGACGGAATTGGTCTCAGACTGTGGTGTTGCTCTTTGGATGAGGATATTCTTAAGTCACTCTATCTCTGTGTTCCTGCTTACATAAACCAAAACTTTTACTCCTGAAATATTTTAATTGATATTCTACCCATTGTAGCTAAATATCATTCACCTGGCATTGCTATTGACATAGGGATAGTTGAAAAATGTTCAAATGGAAATAATGAAGAAAATTTGGTGTTGGGATAGAATTTATCGACTTATAAATAAAATTAAAGAATGTAGACTTTCGAGTTAGATATACCTGAAATTCTACCTTGTCTTAGTATTGCCATGTGTCTTCTCTGAATTCCAGTCTTCAAATTTGTACAATAAAAATAATGAACTACCTTATAAGTCTTTGGTAGGGAGATAATGGATACAATTTTTGCCATGAAGTTCATGTTTCAATAATTGCAACCATTATTTCAATGGCCAGAGGGGGGGAAAAAAACTGCTAAAGATCCCTCAGTGAGAATTTTTGTATGGAAGTTGGCTCAGAATATCTGAATGCTCTAGAAAATGAAATCCTGAGTATTTAATTAGGCATGATTTCAATAAGAAAGCAGAGGAGGAGTTAGCTAATGGAACTGATGTAGCTACCCAGGGATTAAAGGAAAGACAGAAGGACAGAAGACTATTGAAAGGCTGAATGTGAGAGAGAAGCACCAAATTGAAAGAGCAGGGCCAGGATTGAGTTTAAACTCAAAAACTCATAATTATGCCCAAAGACATAGCAACAGGATCAAATCAATGAGTGTAGAGAAACCATGTCAAAACATGGCACAGAAAACAACACTGTTTAAAAACTGAACTGAGCACTAAGTAATGTGCTGTACATCACATAGATGGAACAACCAAAGAGCAAAGCAATAGGCTGCCCATTTCCCAGGCAAATGTTAGTTCTGTGAAATTTTAAGTTGCACTTTGAAACATTACAGGCCACATTGTCTTGATCGTTACTTAGTTATAAAAATATAATAAAATAAAGTATCAGACAAATTAGATTCATATCAACCTGAATTAGTGGTAAGTTGCAGGGAAAAGCCTTCGCAGTACAGAAAGATAACTGTTCTTCAGCCTCAGGTAATGTTAGCACCATTCTACTTTCTACGTGAGCACAATATTTATGGTTTTCCTCTGAAACATAATCATGGTGTCCATTGTGCATGCTACAGCATTTAAATATTTGATTAACTAGTTTACTTGTGGATACCATGCTCCTTTACCCCTTTCTACACACACACACACACACACACACACACACACACACACACACACACACACACCCCGATGGAAAATTGGCAAGATGCCACTTTGTATTTCAGCCTTGTTGAAAACATACCAATATGTGCAGAGACAGTGGGAAATATGTCCAAAGTTTTCTATATCTGTTGAAAGTAAAAAATCTGAAGTGAGGCCTTGATCATCACATTTAAATTCAGGTCTGACTAGTTAAAGCTCCTGAAGAAGAGAAAGACTTTCTTTATGTGGCAGGCCAGGAGAGAACATGACTTCTGGAACAAGAAAGTCTTCAGAAATAATTCACATTCAGGTGAACTGCTTTTAGAAAGTACTTTTCAGTTACCTGCCCCCAGAGTGAAGTTCAAAAGAAAAAGGAGTAAAATGTTCTCAATCAAGATCTCTGGGCTGTGGTGTTTTCTACACTGGAGAGTTGCTTGACTACGAACATTATCACCTTCAGGAATAGGAAACAGTCATTTCTTTACCCAGACAGTCTTTTAATCTTGGAACAAGAGGCCTATTCTCACAGAAGGCTTTCCTTGCTTTTAAGAACACAATCAAATTGGTTCCAGTGGAGTGGGATATAAGCAAGGGCACCTCTTTTACTTCTGCACAAGTAATTGGACCAGCCTAATTAGATTGCCCAAGTGTGTAGATACCATGGTGATGGGCATTTTATAAATTCTGTATGTAGCTAAAGTGAGAACATCTCTTGTGACAGTAAGAGCCATAGAGTTAGCTCTGATAGGTTAGGAAGATACAAACCAAATGCTTTGCTACGTTCCATAGTATTTATTGATAGTTATTTATGTTGACACTTTCAGCCATTTGTGGTATCTTTTTACTCCAGATCTGTGGGTAGTGTGGTCAAAGATGTCTCCTGCAGAGAAGGACATCATCTTTTATGCAAAGAAATCATCATTCTAGATTCTGTACAATAACTAAGAAAACTATTATGACTTATAAAGAACCACCATCCAAAAATAAGGAGCACTTAATCAGTTCAAAATTAGAACAGGCTTAAACAAGATCTGTAGCGAGAGAAAAACCACACACTGCCTGGAAGCTAATGGTCTTTGATCTTAGGAGAAAACCAAAGAATAGTTTCTAGTTGTTGAAATAAATCCAAAGAACAGCCACACAGAATGCTGAGTTGCCTCATTTTCCTGCACAAACTTTTTTTCTGCATCACTTATCAGGCGTGGGCACCTCAGTGAGCATAGCTACAGGGAGAGTCTGATTTATATGGGCAGGAAGAAACTGAATCATGTTTTCAGTCTCTGTCCTTAATCCTTTCAAATTGGATGGTACAATTTGTGATTTTAAAGAAAAGGTTACCAAAGTCTTTCATAAGACCAGCCAGTAACCTTGCTTCACAATGTAGTAAGTAGTAGACAAAAGCTAAATCCCTTGCTCCTAAATGAATATTTTACTCTAGAGGGAAAAACAAAGCAATAACATTTTACATTTTCAAGTGTCATGCCTGAAACTATACAACATTTCTATTGGCTTAGTAACATGTCCATTTTAAAGATGAGAACACTGAGGTGCTGTGATTTTGTTTGTTACCATACATATTCTGCAGTAAATACTAGGGCTCAAATTTGAATCTACACGTGACTGACTTCAAGTCAGGATACTATGTTTTCTTTCCATGATACTGTTTTCTTTCCTCTTTAATAATACTATCCTTACATTATAAATGTAAGGACAAGTTTTTTTTTCCGAATTAATATTTTAACTTTTTATTGTGTCCTTAATTCTTATTAATGACTGCATTGCTGGGTAATACCATAATATACATGGAAAGACTACAGTAAGGTAGGAAGAAGCCAAATTTAGACTAGAATCTGAGGCTGGCAATTTAAAATTATGACATTAGAAGAGTCAATAGGTTTTTCTGAGTCTCAATTTACTTAAAAAGAATGATGGTAAAAAAATAATTTCTATTCCTACAGTCACTGGACTTAAAAAGAAAGTGAATTTGAAAATACTT
The DNA here is from genome assembly GCA_004025085.1 of Thryonomys swinderianus. Taxonomy (NCBI): domain Eukaryota; kingdom Metazoa; phylum Chordata; class Mammalia; order Rodentia; family Thryonomyidae; genus Thryonomys; species Thryonomys swinderianus. The sequence continues at coordinate 8,813 of PVIC010035637.1, forward strand.
TAAGGAAGCATCTAATTTTAGCAAGATTTCTATCAGAAATGATTAAAACAAGAGATTTTATAAAGTGCTATTTCACAGAGTGAGAAATTCACCTGTGTGAATCCATTGTTACCAATTAGGCTAAATCAATACTTTACCTGATAATGAAACAGTAGTAAATATCTGACAGCATTTCATGCTTTTCTGAACTCTTTTAAATAAGCTCTGGCAACTTCACTAAGAACAACTGTGGGCAAAAAAACCCCAAATGCCGACATATATATGTAAAAATCTAAGCACTTGCCTTTTTGAAATGGAAAGGGTTTCTTATTCCATTATTTTAAAATGTACTTAATGGCATCATAATCTGATGAACTGTCCAAGCTATAATTTTGAGAATCTGCTCGTTTCCTGTTAATCCCTCATTCTTTCACTCTCCACTGAGAACTGTAAATTGTCAACAAATTTGATAATTTCTACTTTCCGAATGTTCCTTAAATGAACAGCAGCTCAACTGGTTCCCTATTCCTAATTTTCCTTTGTCTGCTCTTTCCCATCTTCTAAATATACATGTTATACTGAAAATCTAATTACGTTGTACACTTGTTTAAAATCCCCGGTGGATTTTGACTGATCTCAGGATAAAAGTCAAATTTCATAATCAGTGATAGAAAAACTTTTAAAAAATCTTGCAAATAATCATGTTCATTCGTTTGAACATAGCCAAAGGATAAAATTTAGTATTCAGCAGTGTCTTGGGACTATTAGGAGTGACAAAGCAGGTAGTAGACAAAGAAGTATCACCACAATCCATACAAAATAAAGCAGAACTGTGCTGTGAATGAAGGGAAGGACTAGAAATGGGAGGTGCTAATGCACTATGTAGAGAGTACAGCATTCCTTTAAGAAGCTTCTGTCTCACCTCTACCTCTTCATTTGTAAGAACTCAAAAGTAAAAATGCTCATGAGCAGGTAAATTCATAAGCAAATTTTAATGTAACTATCAGTGGAGTACTATTCACCAGTGAAAATGAATGAATATTTCCTTTGGAATGAATCCCCATAAGCCATAATTATTGATAAAATATAAAATAATTGTGCTATGTGAAACAAATTAGACAAAAAGTCTAATCATGGGATTCTGTTTATTTAGTGTTCTACAACATCCAAATGAGCTTGTGAAGAAAAAAAATCAGTTGGTATGGGAGCTGGATATGGTGTGGTAGAGGGAGAGATTTATGAAGGGCCATGGGGAAACAAGGGAGTGAAGGTTGTACTCAGTATTTTGACTATAGGGGATGTTTCATGCTGAGGGTGTGTGCAGGTCACATTGTATCAAACATATCATATTGTATACTAAATTTTACCACCAAATTAAACCTAAATACAACTAGCACACAATGTCCCAGAACCACTCCAGTCCTCTACTATTTTACTTTTTATTGTTATAGCTTTTATAAAAGCAAACACAAACCACAGCATCCAATGTTGAATGTACCCCAGTCTTCAGGTTGAGACTAGGAAACTTGTGAACTGTAGTGAAAACACTGGCTGTCACTTCTTTCCTTAATGGTAAGGGATGAGGAATTGAGGGCTGTTTGTATGGAAATGCACTTAGTGCATTAAGATAAAGGATCTTGTTAGACCTAATCACCAAATTTAGTAGTGTAGCTGGATACAAAGTCAATGCTCAAAAATCAACAGCCTTTGTGTACACAAACAACAGACTCACTGAAAAGGAAATTGGGGAGTCAATTCTTTTCACATTAACACAGAACTCTGAAAAAGGAGATAGAAGAGGGTATCAAAAAATGGAAATACATCCCTTGTTCCTCGGTAGGGAGAATCAACATCATCAAAATGGCTATACTCCTTCCCACACCTCCTATACAGATTCAATGCAAGTCTGATTGAAATCTTAACACCATACCTCACAGAGCTAGAGCAAGTCATCCAAAAATTCATCTGGGACCACAAGAGACCTAGAATAGCAAAAGCAATTCTAAGCAATCAGGACATGGCAGGAGGTATTATGATCCCCCAACTTAAAACTGTACTATAAAGCCATTGTGACAAAAACTGCATGGTGCTGCCAAAGTAACAGATCCAAGGACCAGTGGAATAGATTAGAAGATCCAGAAATAACTCCAAGTACACTGAGCTACCTTATCTTTGACAAAGGAGCCAAACATCCTCAATGAAGGAAAGACAGCTTCTTTAACAAATGGTGCTGGCAAAACTGGGCTTCGACTTGCCAAAAACTAAAGCTAGACCTATCTCTTTCACTTTGTACTAAACTAAAATCACAATGAATTCAAGACTTAAACATTAAAACAGAAACAATACACCTGCTGCAAAACAGGTTAGGTAAAACTCTTGGAGACATTGGCTTTGGCAGAGACTTTATGAACAAAACCACTATAGCATGAGAACTAGCAGAAAGAATCAACAAATGGGATCTCATCCTACTAAACACTTCTGCACAGCAAAAGAAACCACTGGCACCACTAAAAGACAACCAACATGGGAAAAAATCTTTACTAGCTGTTTATCAGACAAAGGGCTACTATCTAGAATATATAAAGAACTTAAACAAATCAGTCCCCCCAAATTTATAGACCCAGTTCAAAAATGGGCATCTGAAATGAACAGACACTTCTCAGAGGCAGAAGTCAAAGTAGCCAAGAAGCATATGAAGAAATGTCCAGATCACTGGTCATTCAAGAGATACAGATGAAAACAATACTGAAATTTCATCTCACTTCACAAAGAGTAGCTGCTATTGTAAAATCAACCAGCAATAAATGCTGGAGAGGCTGTGGGGAGAAAGGAACTCTTCTCCACTGTTGGTAGGTTTATAGACTTCTGCAACCATTGTGGAGATGGATGTGAAGATTCCTCAGAAAACTAGGATTAGAGGTCCCATTTGACCCTGCTATTCCCCTGCTAGGAATATGCTCAAAAGAATTAAAAGAATCATATTGTGAAGACATATGTACACCCATGTTCATAGCAGCTCAGTTTGTGATAGCCAAATCTTGGAAACTACCCAGATGCCAGATTGGAAAAAGATGTGTTTTTTTTTTTTTTTTTTTTTTTTGTAATAAAATGCAGTATTACCCTGCCATAAAGAATGACAAGTTTGAGTCATTTATATGCAAATGGATACACCTTGAGGACACACTAATAAGTGAAATAGATCACAGACATGTAAATACTGTATCTTTTCTCTGGTATGAGAACCTATAGATGTAAATGAGTTCTAGAATGTATGATAGATTTTGTGAAATAGGAAATATTCAAAGGGAGTGTGGTAAGGAAAAGTAATGAGGGGAAAGAATAAATATGATTTGTAAAGAAAAAGAAAGAACATGTATATAGGGGATGGGGAGGTGTGGGGTGGGTATGGGATATGGGTAAAAATGAGAATTAACTTGTGTCATATACTGGTACAAATTCCCCAATGTTGAGTGTGATTGTGAGCTGTATGTAAAATGTACCAATAAAGAATTCAATTTATAAAAAAAGGAAGATAAAGGATCTTCCTCTAAGTGTTCTTTGGATAGCACTGAAAACATTGAAATGTATTTCTAGTGCAGCAAAACAGATGTATGGAAATGTGTTTATTTGGGTGAAAAAGAACCATGAGTTGAGTGCTTTGCAATCATACTGAAAAATCGATTTTAGGTGGGTGTGGTGGGACACGGCCATAATCCCAACACTTTGCAGGTTGAGGTACGATGATTGCCATGTGTATGAGGCCAGCCCTGGATACATAGCAAGGATTTTTTTAACCATTCCTCACAAAAAGAGTTGACTGTTGATTCTGAAGACAGTATTTTTAAGGGTCTTGATAACAAAATATTAACTGTATTTAACAACTTACCCAAGATCCCAACTCATTGCCATTACATTCCGATGATAAGAAGGACTCAGTGAAAATTTACCATACTGCTTTGAAAAACAAAAAAGTCAGGGTCGAGCCAGCATCATTCTCTCAGCATGACAGGAACAACAGCCTGAAAACACTTTAGAGTTGTTCCAGATACAAATTAGTCCTTGATCAAATGTTCTTCCAAGGTGCTAACTCACAATTGAAGTTACTGAATGAATTCCAAAGAGGAAAATACACTGACTCTAACAACATGAAACTGAAATTTAAGCAATAATTTGCAATCTTTTGGAATGAATTATGTGTAGCAAAGAAACTGTTTTGCCCAAGTGATTCTTCTTCAGTTATTCTGGTAGCAAATTCTGAAGTATAGTGTACTTTTTTTTTAATAGGGCAGGACATTTTTATCACTTCTGTGAATATCCTACCTACTACTATCCATAAAATGGGTCAAACCTTAAGTTCTAGTCACCCAAAAGGACCAGTATGTGGAGTGCTCAACTACTATTTCAATAGCTTTAGCGTTCATGCAGAATCTTATCATTTCCATTTCCTTATATTAAAGGGCACACATTTACTTGATACTTTTCTTATTCAATGATTGTGGAAAACAGACTACATCTGCCGGAGAGCAAACATTGTTTCTTTTCTCCAGATGTCTGCTTTTTCTCCCAGAAGTTGGAGAGCATTGGACAAGCAATAACAGATGATGAACACATGCATAACTACAAATGGGCAAGCTGATTGTTTTCAAAATTGGTATAAACATTTGCTCTTGGGTTGAGATTTAGCCCATAGCAAATCTTTACATTTGCGTTATAAACTCCCAACTAAAAAAATGTTTATAATGGAAGTGCTGACAATGTGAAAATTCAGTTATGGCCAGGAAAGCAGTTTTGTTTAAAAATGCCATTTTGCACTTCCATATTTACTTCCTAACCAGTGACTGGGATGTCAATTTCTCCCAAGTTTTCTTTTCTAGTCCAAAGGAGAGTTTGACAATGGTTTTGAAACAAACAAGAGATCTGAATTTCAGCCTCTTGCTTCTTTAACAAATAACAATTAGAACATAGAACCGCATGCCGGTTACTTAATTGGTTGCCTAGATGATGATGACAATGGTGATGATGATGATGAATGAGATGGAAGAGAATTATTATTGCTCAATAGAAGTTTTGCTTTTATAGAATATTTTAAAAAGAAATGGCAGCAATTATTAGGAAATACTTTCCACTACATGACCTCGCTTATGCCAAGAAACAGCGAGGACACTGATGAGGCATTATTAAATAAAGACTGAGAAATCTTTTGATTTGGTTATTCATTGTTGGTGCAGGAATAAAACAGTTGTTGGCATCTTGGCTTTGGCGTTTGAACAACCCCAGTGAACTGAGTCAGACGTACCTCAGACACTTTGTTATGCTGATAAAGATATGGGCCTCTCAAACACAGATGAATTATAAAGACTGCCTTTTTGTTTACTCACAGAATGGGAAAAAAGAAACATATGAAATAAGAAATGGATAAATCTGTTATCAGGAAATCTCTATGAGCAAGAAAGCTTTAGGAAAATTGTGACGGCACAAATCCTAAGAAACGATGGCAGGGTTCACTGTACTATGAGCAGTGTGTGGTGATAGCCTTGGTGTGACACTGGTTACAAGGCAACAGTTTTCATTTGGAAAACTAAAGGTGTTTTTGATGGTTCATATTTTTACCAATATTCTCTTTCTTTTTTTAGGGGAGCTGAGGTATTTTCATAATAAAGGAAGGAAAGAGGAAAATACAAGAACTCATTTGATATGAGTAGACAAAACTTTCCTCTATCAGCAAATGTGGTTGTTAGCAGAATCAAATCTTACTCACCTAGGTTCAGAAATGACAAGGACAAGTAGTTTTCTCTTTGGCATAAAGATATCCACCAGATTTCTCTTGAAAATAATAGTGTCTCCTAGGTGGAAAACAACAACAACCAAAAAAACCCCAACCAACCAAACAAACAAACACAAAGTATGTTAAAGTCCTAGTTACCCTAAAGGCTACTAAGAGGCTTCCTGATTTTGTATTTGAACAATTGGGACAAGCATATACCATTTTAACATTTGTAGTTTTCTTCATTCAAATCCATACATTATAGGAAATTTTCCTGATATAATGGCTATTGCCTAATAGCTCTTAATACATTAAAGAGAGCTACACTTCAAAAAGGGAACTCAAGCAACAGAAAGCCATCTAAGCATTAGGGTGGGATATCTACTTTTGTTTTCAAGCTTCAAATCGTGCAAGTGATCAACCTTGACCAGGACTAAGACAACTTTTGAGCTTATTAATCTATCCAGGGATCTATTTGCCCAATGGAATTGATTGATATTTTGGGGATTAGTAGTAATCCCTTTGGCTTGCTGGATTTCTGCATCTATTAAAAAATTTATATGCACATCAGAATACAGTTAAAAAGGTATGTATATGAAAATACAAAGAATGACAAGATTGATTCATTTATGTGCAAATGGATACACTTGGAGGACATGCTAATGAGTGAAATCAATAGATCACAAATAGGCAAATGCCAGATCTTCTCGTTGATATGAGCACCTGTAGATGCAAATGATCTCTAGAAAGTATGACAGTCTTCGTAGAATGGGAATTTTCCAAAGGAAATTTGGTGTGGGGATGTAATGAGGGGAAGAAATAAATATGATTCTGAAAGAAAATAAGACAGCATGTATATAGGGGGTGGGGAGGTGTGGGAGGGTGGGGATATGGGTAGAAATGAGAATTGACTCTGTCATATATTGGTACAAATTCCTCAATGTTATGTGTGATTGTGAGATGTATATAAACTGTACCCTTAAAGAATTCAATTAAAAATTGTTTTTTATATTAATGAGAAAAGTTACTTAATTGTGATATAGACACCTTAAGAAAACAAATACCTTGAATAAAACGGTACTTTATAAGTCCTGGATAGTGAGTTAATATTGCTAGTAACTTAGCATGTTTGTAAATTGAGATAAAAGAGCTCTGATGGATAGAATAAGAGCAGAATTAAGGATTAATTTTTCCCCAAGTGAGTTCTTTTTGGCTTGTCCTCTTACAACTATTGCTTGGAGGACTGGAATGTGTTCTTTGTTCATAACTTGATTCACAAATAGACATAAGACAACTGCAATAATTTGTTATAATTGCAGAAAAATGTGTGCACAAAACACCTACCAGTGACAGCATTGGTACATTCCTTTGGTAGCCCTTTGATCAGCTCTGTCATGTGAACAGAGTTAAAGTATACTTTCTAATAAGTGCTCTGCTTTATATTTTCCTTTTTTAACCACTTTGTGTTATTCTAATTAACTATGCTCGATTGATTGCTTTCAAAATAACTAAGAGCTCTCATCTAGTCAAGTGGAAGCTAATTCAAATCTTTTACACTGTGGTAATAATCTCACACACACTCACACTCACACCCACACCCACTGCACACATTATATGTGCAAATACCTGAGGTCTTTTGATTTGGGTCAGTATGGTAAGATAGTCATATTTCTATTTATTTTCATGTATTATTTTTCTTTTAATATTTGTGAAGGTGAAAAAAATCCATATTTTTAAATTCACAGATTGAACTGGTTCTTGGAAAGCTTTTATTTGTGATCATTAGACAAATTCACCAAACTAGGAGACATGGTGTTTCGCTTGGAAAAAAGTAGGCTGGAGAAAATGAAATCAAACCAGACAGAAGAACACTGACTACTTCATGCCTTACCTCAATTGCCTTTCTTTATTCTTTTCAAATCAAAGTTAAACATGTCTAATTTGGACTGACAAGACACTTAATCATTTGATTATGAGGTTATAATATGTGGCCAAAGCTTCTATGGCATGATATTGCTCTGCAGAATACAGGATTTGTAGATCTTTGTTACTGGTCACGTCATGAACTTCTTTTCTCTAGTCTCACAGATAAACAAAGGTGGATGACAGTGCGTAAGTAGCTGTCATATGCAGACCTGAAAAACTGCTCTCAGCATTTATAAATCCAAGTCCAAGCATTACACAACCAGAGTTTAAAATGCTACAAGTAAATCATCCGGATTTAAGCTTCTTAGGAAACACAAACCATTCTCTCAGGACATATGAGACCAGAAGTTCAGAAGATGTTGTCTCACTGTGGGGTGGCAGAAAACAGCAGCTCACAGACCACCCTGGTGAGTAGTAATCAACAACGCAGTGGCCCACTTTATTAGGGCGTCAGGCAGTCTGTAACCAAAATGCAAAGCCTCCAAGTGAGACGAGCCCTGCTAATAAGTAGCTTCAGTAAAAAAGGAAGACAAGTAAGCTAGCTCTCACATATGCACTGGGTCTCATATCACAGTCTTTACATTTGTGGTCTATCTTCTTTCAAAGGGAACACTGCATTAAAAGCTTTGGCCTGAAACACTGTGAGCAAAGCAGTGGACTAAAAGAACTCACTGACCTTTTACCTTGCTGCTTTCATAGCCTTCCTTTCATGTGTACTATGGAGTTGTCCTTGTAAGCATCTTGTGACAGTCTTCTTTCCCCTACTAAATTGTAATTCTTCTGAGTGTATATGCTATGTTCACTTTACAATCCTTCCTTTCCAGGTAGTATCTACTCAAGAAGCCAATCCAATATGAAAACTGTTCCATTTCTGTATTGTGCCTACCTACCTGGGAGGCTCTGGATAAGCTGTTAGGTATGTTTTTGATTCAGTTTCTTTACTTAACAAATGGAAATAATGGACTTAAACATTTTGGAAACACTTATCAAGAAAGAATACTGCTGGGTGGGATGGATCACGCCTGTAATACCAACACCTGGGAGGCAGATGTAAGAGGATTGCTGAGTTCGAGGCCTGCCTGGGCCTCATAATGAGCTCAGGGCCTGCTTGAACTACAAAGTGAAACCCTGTCTCAAAAAAAAAAAAAAAAAAAAAGAAAGAAAGAAAAAAAAAGAATGTTTTTCAAAATGTTTTTCAAAAGGGACATACATGTGTTTGAGAAGGGCAGCTTTACCATTTGTTGAAATATAAACTGAATTTTCTGAGTAGCATGTCTTATTTTATGTATAAAATGTAGCTCAATATGGCTCCTAAGAGTTCTTTGGTCTTAAATTGAAAAATCATTCAAAACAAGCTCCTTAACTTGTATGAGATATATAGATATATATCTATATATCTATATATCTATATCTATATCTATATCTATATATATAAAACAAAGATAATGGCAAAAAGTAACAAAATAATTATTTGAAGAAATATTGAAAATATCTCAGTTTCCTTATAATTCTGATTTTATAACAGCAGAAGTACCTCAGTGAGTGTTCATACCTGCTGTGATAACTACAGAGACTAAATCACATTTTGTCAATAGGGGCAGCTTATACAAACTGGGTACACAAATAGAAAATCATAATGTTGAAGAAAGTATAATTAATTAATTCAAGCTTCCAGATAAGATCATTGGATCCTGCTGACCCTACATGTTAATCAGTTGATTGATTAATTGCTACAATCATAATAATTATGCAGTACAAACATAAGTACAGTTAATGATAGTGTAGACAGAGTTAAAAGTTTTTTTCAATCTGCATATCTTTTCTCTTTCTTGAATCAAAGGAGTTGGTTTCATTTACTTTAAAGATATCTTTTGGTGTGTACATCTGGAAAACTTAAGTCATAATTAGTCGAGGACCAATTTTCCTTGTCCAGTTGGCCATGTTTTATTCTAAACATTCTCTTACAAATTTAGAACTATCCCACCTAGGGAATAAGAATGATACATTATATATGCTCATCAAATTACATTACTCTTCAAACATGGTGACTGTGTAAAGGGGTCTTGCAACTGAGTATCAATTAGTGTCCTCCAGCAAAATGTTGTCTATTCTTTACTAATTATATAATAGATAGAAGAAGCCCTAGTTTCCACTGACATAATCATTGTGCCAAAACATGAGTGTAATCTGCTTATTAAAAAACTATGATGGGCTAGAGATTTAGCTCAGTGATTCCAGTGCCTGCCTAGCAAGTGCAAGGTCCCTGGCTCAATCCCCATAACCGCAAACAACATTATTGGCATGTGGTGACTCACTCCCACCAGCAATTAGTACCATATACCACAATGCTGGGCATGGTGGCTCATGCCTGTAATCCCAGCACTCAGGAAGTAGAGGCAGGAGGGTTGCTGGGTTCAAGGTTTGCCTGGGCTACATAGTGAGCTCAGGGCCAGCCTGAACTACAAAAAAAT
>PVIC010035638.1:0-18976 GCA_004025085.1 Thryonomys swinderianus
GGAGGTAGACAGTTTTCCAAATATGATGACAGTAAGAACAGAAAACTGCAAAGTCACAAAGCACAATGAAAGAAATAAAGCCAAGGTCATTTTCATCTGCTGCTTAGTGAAAGTGCACATGGGGACAACTTTCAAGGGCAGCTGAACAGTCTAGCTGGACGGGCTGGTGCCAGGTTCCAGGAACCCACCACAGGTGCCAAAATCTGCAGATGCTTAAGTTCCTGATATAAAATGGCACCGTATAGAATAACTATACTATATACCTCATGCAGTATACTTTAAATCACCTCTGAATTATTTAGAATATCTAATGTAATGAAAAACGTATGTAAATGGTATTGATATACTGTATTGCTTAGGAATAATGACATGAGAAAAGTCTGCAAATATTTACTGGAAACACATTTTTATGCATATTTTTCCACCAAGGTAATTTGAGTCCATGGGTGTTGAACCATGGATACAGAGGAAGGTGGGCCAACTACACTACCCAATGCCTGACGACTGTGATCTCACTTTGGCTTAACAGTCGCATCTCTAAATCTGTCCAAGGAAATAACAATGGCTGTGCACTAAGTTATAGATACAGATGTTGTTGTTATGGCTTTAACCGTACAAGTGCACGCACATGTGTGTGAATGCACATCCCCACTTTCATAGGTTAAACTGTGACCCCCAGACTTCCTGGGTTGAAATCCTAACTCCTAGGACATGACTCTAGTGGAGGCAGGGTCTTAAAAGAAGAAGCTGAGTTCATATGGGTGAACCCTACCTAACCCAATGCTACAGTATCCTCATCACAAGAGACAATTAGGATATAGACATACTCAGAGAAAAGACAGTGGGACAAGATGCTACCTACATGTCATGGGGGCCTTAATGACACTGCCTGCTGATGTCTTGATCTTGCACATCTGGCTTCTAGCACAGTAAGGAAGCAAATTTCTGTCACTTAAGCCATGTGATCTGCAGGACTTTGTTATGGCCAGCCTAGCAAATGAATGCCCACGCGCACACACACACACACACACACACACACACACACGCACGCACGCACATGCATGAACAGATGCACAAAAGAAAACATTCTAAATGCTGTGCAGTAAGGATCCAATTAAATATGGTTTGGCTCCTCTGCACAATAGAACTCCATTAATCTGTGTAAGGTGATGGAATTGGAAAATGGTTGAAGATACGTCATTAAGGAAAGTAGCCTATTGAATAGTCTATACTGTATAATTCTATATTTGTAAAACATGTGATGGATGTTACTTTGGTCTAAGAGATAACACACTCCTTTATCTGTTTAGGGAACTAATACTGGTGTTACTGGCAGTTGGAGGGTGCAGTTCCCAAGGGATCATGGGTAACTCTCACAGCATATGGATGGTCCTTGAACAAGGACACTCTGTGATCAAGCACGGGACATGGGAAAGACAAAGCCACTCTACAACTACAGAAATGTCTAAAATCCTCTTCTACTACAAACAATGGCTGTTGTCTTTCTTTTTAAATGAATGACAACTGTCACCCCCCTTTTTCTTATTAGATAAAAATTTAGTAACATCACTAAGTTGTCCCTTCTTGACAAAGCTTATTATCATTCTAAGGGCAGCCAGCTTCCTGTCTTCTGCGCCATGCTAAGTATAGGGATCTTTTGCTGCAGAGCGAGGCCAGAGATGTCTGATTTAATTTCCTTCCTCCAAAGCCTGGTCATTACTTGAGGTGTCTCTGGGAGTGGACCTCAAACATGGCAAAAATCAAGATGGTTCACATGGCTTTGGTCTGGGAAACATGGGCAGGGGTGATGTGAGGGGCTGGCTGAGAGCAGGCGGTACCCAGAAATGCCAGGATCTTGCCTAGGGACTTGAGGAGCTCTGGGATGTGCCCAGATGTGCCCAGTGTGAAAGGTACCTGGTGATTAAATACAGCCACTTCGGGAAGCCTTGAAGAAGGGCGAGGCCTCCTGGGCCCCGAGGATCAATAGCTCTTGGTAATTAAACTTTAAGTATTTGCTTGCTGTGCAGCCTGTTAACTATTGCTGACTGTTGTCAGCATGGTTTTGAAAACTTTTAATTTCTAAACTGTGCCTCTGGGTCTCAGCACCGGGTGCATGTGTGTAAATTAAAATATCCACAAGTGAACACACTCTAGCCCAGTCCCAAACACATTTTAATTTGATTTAACTAATTAAACGGGAGTGAATCATGTCATTGGGCTCAACAGGGCTGCCAATGCAACCCTCCACACTGGGCGGCTGGTCAGGGAATAATAAAGCTCATTTCCAGCAGCACCCAGACGCCTGGGAGCCCTTTGGCGGTGAGTCTGTCTTTGCTCAGTGAATTTCAGAGGAGTCATTTGAGGCAACTGGAAGCGAGGCTGGTGGGAAAACTCGGGGCGGAAATCCTGGGATGGGGCCTCAGGAGTCCTGTGAAGAGGTGCCAGAGAGGAGATGAGGCCAAGCTGAAGATTAGCAGGAAGACACTCATGTCAGGGACCCTGGGCGACTTCATCGAACGGCTGGTAACACCTTCCTTCCAAGCCGCACAACGTATTACCTTAGAACGCATTTAGTGAGCAGAATGAATTCTTCACGATAACTCCAAACAGCAAGAATGTGTCCAGTTGTTCCAGCAAGGAAATATCTTGAGGTTCTTGGCCCTGTCTTGGTTCCACTGCTATGTGTAAGTTATACGGGACAGTTAGGGCCAGACAAGAGCGGTGGTGTCTGAAGCGAGAAGCCCACGTGGCCCCCAGTCAGGCCTGCCCCGTGGATCTGTGGTCAGCAGGACATCAGAGACGTGGGCAAGGCACTTTCTCCCCAAGGTCACGGGCCAGCGCCGGGGAATAGGGCTTCCACCTGCTCGAAATCCCCAACTCCTGCTCAGAGAGCCCTAAAATAGGGTTGTTCCGCAGCCCCATGGAAAATCTCATCGTGCTAAAGGAGCCTGAGGGCGACGTTCTGTCTTATTTAACTGGGTTTCCTTTTCTTGGAAATTTCTTCACACACCTCCATGCTTTCATGCTTATTTTAAAACCAATCCGGATTCGGCAGTCCCCTTTTATTGTTTTTGTAGAAATGGAAGTCACAGGATTGTGAGTTCAATTTTTTTTTTTGTAGAAGTTGAAGTCACAGGATTGTAAGTCCAATTTTAAGAACGTGGTTTAATGTCCCTTAGGGTATACCTATGGTAGGAATGCCGTATTCTATATATACGAAATGTTTTTTGGGGGGCAGAAAAGACTTTAGCGAGACTTGTCCAGTAGGTGTCACTATTGATCCAACAAAACCTGGCTAGTTTTGTTTCTAAGGAGACGCCTGTTACTGTTACCTTGGTGACGTAAACAAGATCCGCACCTGTCCCACCTTAGGTCCTTCCGCTGCTCTCCGGCTAACAGGCGTCTGGAGGACCTGGTGCCATCGCAGAGCCACTTTCGTCGTGAGGCCCCTTTAGTGACGCTGGCCGGCCAGCCGGGGCCGCAGCCCTTCCGTCACTGTCTGCTTTTCCCGAGAGAGGACCCCGCTTCGGAGCTCACAGCCGGCCCTGGGGCAACCCTGGCGTCTCCGCAGCGCCCCCTTTCGGCGCGCGGCCGCCTCCTCACCCACAGCTCCGCGTCCGCGCCCAGCCCGGGTCCTGCGGACCTGCTCCGCGCTGGAGTCGGGAGCCTCTGAACGGGGGGTCACTTGTGTGGACGGAAGCGCCGGCCAAGCCCCGCTCGCTCTCGTCTGCACCACTCTTCGGGACGAAGACGGACACAGTTCCGAGTCGGCGGAGCCCCGCCCCCGGCACCTCCGCACCGCCGCGCGCGCTCTGTCACGTGCGAGCGCAGTTAGACCTCGGGCTCCAGGCGGTCGTTCCCGTCAAACGTTCGTCCCGGAAGACCCACCCCGGACTCTCGGGCAGACCCTCCCGAGGCAGACGGGGCCGTTCAACAAACACACATACGGCAGGTGTACGGTGGCATGGCGGGCAGGGAGAAAGGTTTTGAGAAGAAAAAAGAGAGCAGCGTGGGCGGTAGAGCGACAGGAAGTGCTGCTTTGAAAGCGTCAGTCGGGGAGAGTCAGTGTCTTTGAGCAGGGGATCTTTGAGCTCAGACTCTGTAGAGTCAGGTGCAAAGGCCCTGCGCCAGGAGCCTGGTGGTGGCTGGAGGAACAGCGAGCTGGAGTGTGGCTGGCGCGCCGGTAGGGAAGGCTCCGGGCGGTCAGGACGGCGCCTCACCCCAAGCGCACAGCGGAACCCCCTCCGGCTGAAGAGTCCAGGGGCCGTCGCCATGACAACCACCACGCAGCTGCAGCTCGGGATGTTAGGAGACCAGGGGAGAGGAAATGGTTCCTGGGGAACGAATAGCTGCTAATTTGACAATCACCGTGAATCCGAGGGAAATAGACTTTTTCGCCTCACTGTCTACAATTTACTTTGATTTGTGATTGGATTGTAATTTCCGTTTAAAATCATTGTAAGGAAACAATTGGTCCCCACCACGCTCACTTAAGTACTGTCCCGGAGGGGCTGGTTTTGCTTCAACACTGGATCTGTCTTTCCTCCCCACCGTCAGGGCCTTAAGTTCTTGTTGCATTTCTAGTGAGTGGAAAAACCACATGTGCCCGAGGAGTGACGACCTTTTTGCATTTCTAAGATAACTGCAGGTTGGTTAAGTTTGAAATTTTCTATCAAGACAGCTAAATGTCTCTCTCAATATTTTATAGATGTAAGTAAACGTATTTATGAAAGCAGGACTAGAGCGCCACTTCCACAAAGTTTAAAGACAGTACCGCTGTGAGTGTCCAATAATTAAACGACGCCCAGTGATAAAAACAGCTGCATGAGATAGTATTAGTGACATTTTATTTTCCTACGTGGTCAGAGTGATCATTTGAGTGATCATCTGAGGGATCCCACAGCATGGGATATCTAGGGACACATTGGCCCAGGGCTCTTACAGCTGAGGAGCTCTCTGCAAACACCCTTCCCGTCTGACTCTACAAAGCTTAGAGGGTCAGAGCTCAAAAGTCTCCTCCTCAAAGAGATTGGCCTGAGTCAACGCGCAGGAAAGGCCCGACTCTGGAGTGCAGGGATCCTGTACACGGCCGTGGAGAAGCAGTTGCTAAGGCCGACAGCAAAGTGTGATCCTGTATTTGTTAAAAGCAACATCGTCTAGTTACATGGGCCTAGAATGATATACTCAGCACAGCCTGTGCTAGTCCTTACTAGAGGATGGTTTAATCTGTACTTTGCCCCTTACCCATACTTCCAAATAGTTATAAGAAGTGTACAGGGAAGTTTATATGGTTATAATTTAGGAGAGACTAATAGAAGTAGTATTTTATAAAGGAATTTGGTGTAAAGATAACATCTTGTCTTTTTCCTGGTTTTACTCCCCCCATTTATCTCCTTGTGTATTTTATTTCAAAATAAACTTTGCTTATAATAATAGAAAGCCTGTAATTCGATTCCTCTTTTTATGTATCACCGCAATACTGCAAGCTCCTCCAGAGACCGGCCTGATTTTCTTGGTGATTGTTCAGGGTCTTTGGAGGGGGTTGGGATTTTGGCTCACATAGTCAGCTATATCCTTTATGTCCAGTAGAGGGCAGCAGAGGACAGGACTCGAGTCACGAAGGTTCATTTCCTGTGTTGATAGCTTTCTGGGAGACAAGTGAGAAATGGGTGTCACTGTGACTCAGTCGCTCAGAAAGCCATATGGTTTATTTGTATTTGTGCAAATTAACAACAGAATGTTTCTCTTTCCTCCAAATGATGGGGATGCAGAAAATTAACTTCTGCCCTATTGTGAAGAGTTTCCAAAAATGTCAGTGACACAAGTCTACACACAAATGACTAGAACTTTTATCAAACAGTGGTCCTTTTTCATAAGATTTGTGCTCTATATAAATCCTTAGAAGTTCCAGTGAACTAAATTTGAGCTGGGGAACTAATGTGAAATTGAGCTATGCAACATAGATAAACTCTTCTCGCCTTCAACTGAGGTCCACAAAACACAAAAGGCAGATAGTAGTGTACATAGTTTATATGAAATTAAAGCGATGTGAAGGATTGCTAAGGAAAACTAAAAGGGAAATGAACCTGATTTTGAACCAGTATCAGAGAGACTAACGCCTACAGATTGGAGCAAGGATTGGACACAACTGCAAATTGGTGCCCCTGAAGCCAGGCTGTGGAACTTTCTGGTTTTTCCGCAGAATGTTTGCCATTTCTCAAAGTTTGAGTTCCTTTGGATGGGGGGGGGGGCTCACTGTTCAGCATGTGGAGCTGCCCCCCGCGCCTTCTCATTGTACGAGAGGCACTGCATCCCTTTCTTCTACAGTTTTCCATTTTAATTGCGCCTTTTCCTACCTGAGTGCCCTTTGAAGAGTCATGCCCAGTCCTCAGTTTCCTGTGCAGAATGGGGACACACGAAGGGGTCTGGCGGGTCTCTGGAAGGTGCGCAGGCAGAGCTCACGCCGGGCTCATCCTCCCTCCCGCCTGCTCTGCCGTCTCACATGGGAAGGTCACTAATCCCTATCAGATTTTAATGTCAATTTACAAATTCAGTTCACAGGAGATGTGATTACTGCAAAATGCCACTTTGCCAAAATGAGCCTCTTTGAAAAAAAAAATTCAAGTTGTTCAAAAGTAGGGAAGGTTAATGAATTCTAATGTCGGAAAAGCAATGTCAGGAATTCTTTGAAATTAACTTCTGGAGGGGTCTGACAAAACCTGAGAGGCTCTGAAAACTTCTCTATACTAATGGAGATCTCTAGAAATCTATGACAGGGGTTGCAGGGAGGGCAGGGGAACAGGACAAAACAAGAATCAAGGTACATCACATACGAGTACAAACTTCTCAATAAGGAACATGATCATAAATGTATTCCTAAAATGCACCAATAAACTCAATAAAGGGGAAAAATGCATAAGACAGGGCTTGAAGTAGTTTGGATGAAATAAATATGAACTAAACTTCAGATTTGGGTAGAGTCCCCCCAAATTATTTTCCTTTCACCACAAAATAGAAAGCCTCCTTGTGTCCTGTATCCAGCTGAGCACCTACGGACATTCATTCTGGTCCAGCCTCGGCAAGAACAGAGAAATGTGGTGGGCAGGTTTCAGGTCCGGGCTGCCTGGCCGTCGGGTCCTCCTACGGTGCTTTTCATTACCTCATGACAGCAAAAGAAAAGAGCCAGCATTGTTTATGTGAAACAGATATTTGATTCTCTTTTTCCTTCTGAATCCTTTATAAGCAATGGGAGCAAAGGACAGAGAAGAAAAAAAAAAAAGAAAGGAAATCAATTCAGAAGTATCAGAGCAGGAAGGAGGAGAGACAGGTTGGAAGGAAAACATTAAGAGACATAAGAAGAAGGAAAGGAGAAAAGGGGGGGGGAACTAAACCTAAAATGTAAACAGACAAACTTTGGGGGAGTGTGTGTGTGTGTGTGTCCTTAAATGAGAAGTTGTGTGTCTTGCGAAGGTAATAAACCTATTTTTCTCACTTCGATTTCTGTCAAGAACCAGAGCTGTAGTTTTTGGTTAACCAAAGTAGGAGGCAAGTTTGGCACTGTCTTGCAAAACTGAGGACTCTCCCTACGCCGCTCGGCTCCCGAGGCCCGGACCGCGTCAGGCCAGAGCCTAAGGTACCGAACGTGAGGAGGCGCCCGTGCTCAGGGACCAACCGTGCAAAGCCGAACCGGTGCCCCCGATCTGCCTCCAGCCCCACTCCCGGGGCTCCTCAGGCCCAGCAGCAGCCCGTGCTGTCTCTCGCTTCTGGAGAAGGGGCCGCAGTGGTCCCTGTCCCTTCTGCGTCTGCAGCCAGCTGCCTGGCTTCTCCTCACCGCAAGCCAAGCCTA
Organism: Thryonomys swinderianus; assembly: GCA_004025085.1. NCBI lineage: Eukaryota > Metazoa > Chordata > Mammalia > Rodentia > Thryonomyidae > Thryonomys > Thryonomys swinderianus. The sequence continues at coordinate 7,847 of PVIC010035638.1, forward strand.
GGCCTCGCGTCCATCAGCCAGGCCTCACTGTCTGTGGCACCTGTGGCCTGATGGTAGACAGGCCCCCAAGAATTGTAGAGTTGAAGTCGTCTTTGAACTACTTTTGAAAGTAATCTGTTTTTTTTTTTTTTTCTTTTTTGCCCTCCAAACTTGCCAACAGCAAACAAGTCAAAGAACCTATCCTGAGGTCTTCACCGCCCTGGACTCTGCTCCCGGGAGCGTGAGCGGTCTTGTTCCTTACTCCCCTCGGGGCGGATGCAGCCTCTCCGAGCCCAGTGCGGTGACTGCTTCCGAGGAGGAGGAGGACACCGAGGCTCGCAGCCAGTCGGGCGGCCAGCAGTTCAAAGCACGTGGCCCTGCGGCTCCTGAGTCATCAGTTCTTTCAGCACCGCTTCCTCCAGTCCTCCCCGCCTCCCATTAGCCACTGACCTGCTCTTCTCCCCGGAGTGGCTGCGCCCAGAGGCGCAGGGCGCTGGGCTCCCCCGCGGGCGGACGAGGGGGGCGACCCGCCCTCAGCCTCAGCCGCTGGGCCCGGCGGCGCACCTGCTCGGCTGTCGTGGGCCATCGTGCCGGTCTCTCCTATTTCTCGGCCTCCATTCTTGCCCCCCAAAGTCCATCCACAGCCCTTAGTCAAAATAAGCATCTTAGAACAGAAACTGCGTCCCGTTAGCGTCTTTGCCGTCTCGCCCAGAGCGGGAGCGCGAGCCGGGGTCCTGCGCTGGGCCAGCCCGATCTTACCGCCCTCCCGCGCCTCCCGCTCGCCTGCTCCGGCCACTGCGGGCCTGGCTTCTCCACGTTCGCAGCCTGGGCATGGGTGTCCCCCGCCTGGGTCATCCTCCCTTGTCCCTAACAGGGCCACCTCCCTCTCCTGCTTCAGGTCTCTGTGAAACTCGGCTTTCTCAGGAGGCCCCCGACCGCGTGATTTAACATCGCAACCTCCGGACCTCGAAGTCTTCCTGCGCTCACCGAGTCCGTAGCCATTATCATCTTCCGGCCCCGTGTGATGGGCTCATTTCGCCTTCACGTCCTTCTCTCAGTCAGCATGTAAGTGGCACAAAGGCAGAGATTACCTTCTCTTTGTTTGGTGATGCACCACAGAATAGGGGCAGACAGGCTCCCAAATAAATATTTTTATATAAATATAAAGTTGGGGGCCGGAGTGTTAGCTCAGTGGTTCCGGTGCCTGCCTCCCAAGCGCAAGGACCTGAGTTCGATCCCCGGTAACCACATAGAATGCTGGGCGTGGAGACTCACGCCCACCAACAATCAACACCGCATACACAATGCCTGCTGGACGTGGTGGCTCACGCCTGTCATCCCAGCACTCAGGAGGCAGAGACAGGAGGATTGCTGAGTTCACGGTGGCTTGCCTGGGCACCATAGTGAGCTCAGGGCCAGCGTGAACTATAAAGCGAGACCCTGTCTCAAAAGCAAATCAAACAACAACAACAACAATATATATATATATATATATGAAGTTGTCTCTGTGGATTTAATCAGCTGCACACTGAAAATACTTAGAAGAAAACCCCAGCTGTACTGAACATGTACACACATTTTTGTCATTAATCTTTAATGAATACAATACAGCAACTATTTAGATAACATTTACAGTGAGTTAGGTATTGTAAGTAAGTGGAGGTGGTTCAAATATAGAAAAGTTTGTGACGTGTGCAGATGTGCGCAAGAACGGGGCCATTTTACATAAAAGGCATGAACACCAGCAGTCTGGTGTCTTTGGGAGCCCCGGGATCAATGTCTCATACACACTGAAGGCCTGCACTATATTTCCAAATATGTACTGAATTTTTATTGGAATTACTGAATGGCATTTGGCCCAGAAATTCACTTCTAGGAATTGTTTCTCTGATGTACTCACATGTGTGCACAAAGCGATGTATATAGCCATCGGCCATCCCAGAGGATCAAGTGTCCCTTGGAGGGACTTCAGTTTTGGTGTTATTGTGCTGCAGTTTGAACCCGAGGCCTCTCACGTTCCAGACAAACTCTCACGTTCTATCACCAAACTGTCTGTCCGGCTCTTAGAACCAGGGAACTATCAAAGGTGAGAATCAGATAGAACTAAAAATTGATTTGTGTTCCACTTCCGGAATGGAGGGGCTGATGTTGAGATCAATTATATTCAGAACAAACTACATTTTCTTTGTGCCTCTGATAAAAAGAAAAAAAGGGGGGACCTACGTGTCAGTTTTCCTGTGTTGTTCCAGTTCTTTCTTTTTTTGCTCCTGAATCTGTGACTAAGGCTCTCATGTAGCAGAGCACAGAGAGACGGTCGGGTCCCACATGCTAACCGCACTGCCGTGAGCCGAGATCAGGCGCTTTCCATGCAGCCCCCGAGGGGCCGGACGGTGCAACCCCTCACTGTTGCCGCCCCAGCCTGCTGAGGGTGAGGCACGGGGCTCTCCCACCTGGCTGATGTCCTTCCACCGCCAGGTGCGTGTGACGTCGCGCTGGAGTGGGCAGTGCTGTGCGGGAGGACGTGCCAGGTGCTCTGAGACAGGAGGGACTCTGGACACGAGGATTCCTCCTTTGCAGATTTCTGCAAGTGGGAGGCCAGCAGGGGTCGTCTGCTGCAGAGAGGGCAGAAGGGCTGGGGAGGAGGAAGGGGGCAGACCCCTGCTCTCTGAGGAAATGGAGGATTAATTTACCGGACACTGGGCCTTCCTTTTTGTTTTTTTTGAAACAAGGTCTTGCAGGAGTCAGCTGGAAAACAGGCCTTGAAGTGTCCAGGCAGCTTCTAGTTCCGATGAATGTGCAGGGGTTGAGGACTGCATTACTTTGCTAGCGCTGCCGTAGGAAACTACCACAGACAGATCCTTTGAACAACATAATCTTTGCTTCAGCTCTGCAGGGCAGGAGTCAAGATTGAGATGTGAGCAAGCTTAGTTTCCTCTGAGGCCTTTCTTGTGAGCTTTCAGACTGCTGTCCCCTTGCTGGGTCTTCCTGTGGTCTTTTCTGTCAGTGCACACAGTCTCTTGCCTCTTTGTGTGTCCAAATCCCCCCTTCTAAAAGGACACAAGCCAGACCCAGGTAGGTTTCAAGCCAACAGTGTGATTTTTTAACTTTCTCACTCCTTAAACTCTTATCTCTAAATATAGTCACATGCTAAGATACTGGGGCTCATAGCTTCAACCCATGATTTTTTTTTTTTTTTGAGACAGGGTCTTGCTTTGTAGTTCTGGCTGGCCCTGAGCTCACTATGTAGCTCAGGAAAGCTCCAAATTCAGCAATCCTCTTGCCTCTGCCTCCTGAGTCTTGGGATTACAGGCTTGAGCCACCACAACCAGCACTGTGGCATGTGGTACTGATTGCTGATGGGTGGGAGTCATGATGCCCAGTATTGTTGTAAATGATTACCAGGGATTGAACCAGGGACCTTGCTTTTCTAGGCAGGCACCAGAACCACTCAGCTAAATCTCTGGCCCTCAAACCATGAATTTTAGGAAGACACAGCTCATAATGGGTCTGTTAGTGAAGCACTTTCTGAGAGATCCGTGGTACAGGGCAGTGTGAGAAAGCTGAGCACTATTTTGAGAAAATCATCCCATCTGTGGGGAGGCTTCCTTCTCAGCAGAGATAAAGTATCATTTGAGGGCACTTTTAGTTTATGCTATTGTTTTGCTGCAGATCGAAGCCAAGGCTTCAGACCTTCTAGACAAGTGCTTTACCACCATCTCTAGCTCTTAAAATCAGAGGTTGAGTGAAGTTTCAAGTCAGATAGAACCAGAGAAGGATTCATGTTCCATTGCTTAGGATGGAAGGGCTGATGCTGAAGAGTGGGTCACTCATGTTCCACCTACCAGTAGCAGGTGGGACCAGGCTGAGCTAGACAATAAGGGGAGCTTCTTAATCTCTCTCCACCACGCTGTCAGAGCATCTCTGCCTCTCCCACGCCTCCTCCCCTCAAACTCCCACCTGCGATGCTCTGCTCGATCCAGAAAAGACGCGGGAATATCTCCTTCCTCCATTGGATGCAGGAGACAAAGCCCTTCCTAACTCCAGGTTCCAGGACGCAAGAACGACTCTTCCCTGGGAAGAAGGGAAGGGTCGAGATTTAAATTGGATATGAGGTAGGAATTCTAAATCATATTAAAGTGAATTTAACTGAAATTGCCAAGGAAATGATGTGCTCAGCCCTAAAAGTCACATAGGAGGAGAAAAGGGACTCTTCAGAGCTCAGTTAAGTGCAAAGATTGACAAAATTGCTATGCCAGTCTAAGTTTTGCTAAGTTGAGAGTTGGTACTTTTCAAAAACGTGGGTCTCTCTCTGTTTTTCAATTAAGAAGCCGATCTTGGAAAATACAAAAACTGCTCTTGAAGAGAGTTATAGAATGATGTCAGATTGAAAAGAAAATGTAGTTTTCCTTCTATATCCTTTTAAATTTAAGTGTAGGAAAACCTACCATGCAGATGTAATACTTTTAAAAATAATTAAAACAGTGTGATACTAGTGTGGAGGACTGTGTTATGAAATAGTTCTGAAAGTTACACGTCAAGTTTGTATATGCTAAAGGAGTTTCTTACCAGCGGTAAAAATAATTCTTACAGGGGGAGCCAGGGGGACATGGAGTGGAAACATGGTGAGGTCTCCTGGGCTTGAGGTAGAAATCTACTCTATTAATTCAGAGGAAGACTAATAGAAGAAGGAGTGGCAGAGACCTGAGCCAGAGCTAGGATGTAAGAAACTATTGAGAACCATGAGTACTGTTGCTTGCAGGGAGATAAATGTTGTGACAGCTGCCTGCAAAGTTTTTGGCAAGGGATGGAGTTCCGTTTGGTATGCTGCACTTCAAGGTTAAACTCTTCTGTGTCATGTAGATGTGGCATGTTTTTGGCTCAGTGCTGAACCAGGGGCCTGGGATTAATGTGATTGTGTGAGGCATTGAGTCAAGACACAATTGCACAATGGTTTGGTCAGTGACATTTGACATAATTCCTCACACATATGTTTAAGCAATATAAAAATCACTCCAAAACACCAGGAAAGGGCTCCAGAAAAAATAAGAAAAGAGAAAGGTCATCAAAGTTTATGCACATGTTTACACATTTAATTCATTTTCCATACATGATTAATTTCATTCTTGGATGTGTTGAGTAAATAAAAGTTGTGAAATCACAGAGGGATTCTGTGTGTACAGACAGTGACCTGAAAGGGCAGTATAATCCTATCATTTTGGCAGAAGTAAATTAGCCTCAGAGAGAAGGTGTTTTGTTAGAGTGGAACACAAAGGTGGCCCATCCACACTTCCACCTGCCACCGTTCTGGTGCCTGGTATTAAAAAAAGGTGAGAGGGAGAAATTCTAAAATGGTAATGTGTAATAGTCAAGGTACAGTCTGTGCTTTTTCTCATTTTGGGAACTCTTCCTCATCAAGGCCCTCTGGTGGGAGGAGCCATCTAGTCTGAGAGAACATCCTTGAAGTAGGTGTGAATTCATGGACTCCCTGCTCACACTGGTGGTTGCAGGCTCCAAGGAAGATTTCAATAGAGCAGTCAGGGTGAATCCCTGGTCTTGGGAAGGTCTAAGAACAAGAGTGCCTGTTTCCTGAGGGGCAGGAATGAGGCTGTCATCAGGGAAAACTGTGGCAATGCTCTTGTTAAACTGTAGGTGGCGCTGGCTGAGCCTGAGTAGAGTGCAGAAATGGAGGAAGCAAGAAAACTGGACACTGAGAACACTTTATAAATTTTTACTATCTTTGAAACCAGATCTCCAAGCTAATGTTTTCACAGTTGTGAGTTAATATATCTTATCCCCTATCCTTTATTTCACTCAACTATTTTGAGTGAGGCTTTCTGTCACAGAGGTTTCTTATCTGTTAAAGTGTCACGAGAAGATTGCAACAAAGCAATTTCAGATGGTTGAAGGAATTAAGAGGAAAAAACCACCCCATCTACATATGATGCATGGTTCTCATTTTATTTTTAAATTTCTTTTTTTTTGGTACCATGAAATGGATTCAGGACCTTGTGCTTGCCAGACGTGGTGCCAGTGAACTACATCCCTAGCCCTTGATTCTCATTTTAAAGGCAAAAGATTGAGAATATAAATGATAGATAAAATAGAAGACTTAAAATAGAGATAAAAGAATCAAATGCTAAGAATGTAACAGTTAAAGAGAAAAAGAACATAGACTAAAATCAATACAATAAACATTTAGAATGTAAAAAAGTAAAGGGATTAATAGTTGAGATAAGGAATTCAAAGTAGTAAAAGAAAAATTTACTATAATTTTTTTTTAAAAATAGAAATTGTGGGCTGGAGATTTGGCTCAGTGGTTCCAGCGCCTGCCTCGCAAGCACAAAAGGCCCTGAGTTTGATCCCGGTAACCACATACAATGCTGGGCGTGGAGACTCACGCCCACCAGCAATCAATACCACATACCACAGTGCCGGGCGTGGTGGCTCACGCCTGTAATCCCAGCACTCGGGAGGCAGAGACAGGAGGATTGCTGAGTTCGAGGCTTGCCTGGGCTACACAGTGAGCTCAGGGCTAGCCTGAACTACAAAGCGAGACCCTGTCTCAAAAAAAAAAAAATTGTTAGAAATATCTTAAAAAGAAAATAAAAATCTTAAAAGATTAGAGAGAAAAGGAGAGAAGGAAACAAGATAAAAAAAATCAGTAAGAATTCACACAAAATTCAAGGTGGTAGTGGTTGAAAAGAATTCCGCTGATGGGGCGTTGTTCTGTGGGTGAAGATCCAGGAAGGCAGAGAGGTTTAGGCTTGAGTGGATACCTGTGAATATGTCTGCCTCACACTGGCTCACAGCAGCACAGGGGGAAAAATAAGACAGTCTTCTTGTGCACAGGAAACTTGAAAGCAGATAACATTGGTCTCCCTTTAGCACCACCACACACAATAAGGGCTGGTCCCCTTCTCTCCTGGTCTGAAAACCTGGCACATTATGTACAGAACTAATGGAGTATAGCTATAGTCAATCTGGCCATTGGTAGGAAAAAAGGGATCACTGGATAAATTTTTCCAAACTATTCCCTTTTAAAGAAGAAATATGTGGAAATTATATCAGAAAAAAAACCCCTGCTATAACTGCCAAGCATCATTAAAACCATTTAGGATTCCATGTGAGTTTTGTGGATATAGGACAGATGATGTCAGCTTGTGTCATTTGGTTCTATAAACTCAGTACTAGAACAAAAAAGAGATTCTGTAGTCAATAGAAATGAGATGTCATGATATTTTAACGTAACTAGTATTTCCCTCCTTGAGATTCAAATATAAAAATAATTCAGTTCCAGCTGAACAACAATTGGAAAGATAGTGATATAGATGACATTTAAAATCTCTTCGTAAAGTTAGATATGATAAATGGTCAATTCTTATGTATTTTAAACTCAGGCTATGAAAGCGGGACTTCACGTTGAAATGCCAGAGCAATGTGAAATATGAGATTTCATCATTTATTTCCTTTTTGTATTTAATCTAGACTTTTAAGAAGAAGGTATTTTATTTGCAGAAGCACAATTTCCTTTATGTGTATATTCTACAAAATTAATCTGGTTATATTTACCGTGAAGATTTTCATACTGGGATTGTTTCCTGGAATATTTAACTATATAATTTCATATACCATCTTATGCATTTTCATATACTATTTTATGAATGTAATAGCTAAGTTTATGTAATAACTAGGCCAGGCCAGATGTTTGGTCAGATATATCTGAGTGCTACTGTGAAGGAATTTCTAGGTGAGAATGATGTGTACATCAGTGGAGTTACAGAAGAGTAGGTTACTCTCCATAACATGGCTGAGCCTCATCGAATCATGGAAGGTCTTAAGAAAAAAATTTTTTAACCTGCTCCAAAGAAGAGGAAATGTCAGCATATAGCTTTTGGAGTTGAATGAGTACATTGATTGTTTCTGAAGTCTCTAGACTGTCAGCCTATCTCATAGATTTTAGACTTAGATGCCTCACAATTGTGTGAGCCAGTTTTTAAAAGCAGATCTTTCCATATACCCATCCTGTTGATTTTACTTCTCTAGGAAGCCCTGACTAATTAATACACTATCCAAATCTTTCCATGGCAGAGAATTGAAGGAAATTTATTTTATTTTGCATTTGCTTAAAAAGTAAAGTCAATGGTGTCAGTAGAATGCAATGTTGATATACTCTTTCTGGTACCATAGGAACATGAGTTGTTTTTCCTCTGTTAAAATTTATTTAATGGATAGTACTAGATGAACGATTTTAAAGATTATGACATCTTCACAGGTTGCAAAAATTGAATGACCAGATTCACACAAACACACATATATTTTAAATGACAGAACTCGTATGGAAACCAGTTCACACAATTATGGACTCTGACAGCCCATTATAGGCTGACTGTCAGCAGGAAAATCAGTACAGCCTCCATGTGATTCAGTTACAGCTACAGGTCTGAGAACCAGGGCTGGGGATGATAGTGTAAGACCCAGCCAGAGTCGAACATTCTGAAAACCAGGAGTACCATTTGCAAGGCAGAGGATGGATGCTTCAGCTCAAGTGGAGAGAGTAAGTTCATCCTTTTTCCTGCCTTTTTGTTCCTCTCAAGCCTTGGAGATGATCCCCATCCACATCAAAGAGGGAAGTCTACTTCACTAAGTTTACAGCTTATGTGCTTTTCTCACAGGCACACCCGGAAATAATGCTTTTCCAGCTCTATGAGCATCCAGAATGTCTCATTTGACACTATATTTTTCGTTGTTCACGTTCATACAACTCTTGGCTCCATGGCTGAATAGCTAATTCCTACAATAAATCTCATACATACCTCTCTCTGTAGAGGCTGTTGGTTCTGTTTGTCTGGAGCACCTTGATTACTATGTTTCTATGTAGGTAAAATTTTTTTTTTTTTTGAGACAGGGTCTCGCTTTGTAGTTCAGGCTGGCCCTGAGCTCACTATGGTGCCCAGACAAGCCTCGAACTCAGCAATCCTCCTGCCTCTGCCTCCCGAGTGCTGGGATTACAGGCGTGAGCCACCACGCCCCACACTTGGTATGTGGTATTGATTGCTGGTGGGCGTGAGTCACCATGCCCAGCATTGTATGTGGTTACCGGGATTGAACTCAGGGCCTTGCATTTGCAAGGCAGGCACCAGAACCACTGAGCTAAATCTCCGACCCTGTAGGTAAATTTTTAATACATGTCATACTCTTCTATATTACTTTGGGACAAATACACATGTAACAAAAATAGAAAATATGAACAGGAGTACTAGGCATCATATTTAGGGTGGGATAATGAGGAAGAGTGACAGATTAGGGAAAGGTATATAGTTATATACTGTTTTACTCAAAAATGTCTTAGGAAGATAAGATAGATGTGGAGGAGGAGGAGGAAGAGGAGGAGAAAGAGAAGGAAGAGAAGAGGAGGAGGAGGAAGGGGAGGAGGAGGAAAGCTCTCCGGGTGGCAGCAGTTTTGGAAGCAGCACTGTAGGAGGAGAGAAGCTGCTGCTCCAGTCTCTGGTTGGCAGTGCCTTTGTGTTTCTGAGCCAGGGCAGACAGTGGGGAGGGGTGAAGCATCTTGCCACCTTCTTTTCAACCATCGGGTTTGCTGAAACTCAGTGCCAACACATTCACGGGTTACTGATTGTATTTCTCAGGCCAATTCTAAGGTCTTCTCCTGTAGTGGCTGTTTCTCCCAGGCTTTGCTATTGGTTCTAGTTTTCACTGGTTTAATATGTTCTCATATCCCTTGTGAGAACTTGTTTTGCAACATACTGATATTTCACTCACATTGTTTCGAACATTTTTGGAAGATGTTTTGCTTCAGCGTTTGTACTAGTATGGCGAGGCTGGGCTAGGCTGTGCTGGAATAAATACCTAAGGCACAGTGGCTAATTTCTAATGAACACTTGCTGGTTTATTTACTACCCCCAAAGAAAAATTGATCCGGAATTCAACATCACTGGTCAGCCAGCCTGCTTAGCCTCTCCACCTTCAGTCTTTTGATGTTTATTTTATATATGATACCTAGCATTTTAGTTACACTTAGTGAGAGGAATGAGGAAAGTATGTTTGCTTCCTCTGTTTAGAAGTGGAAGCTGCATTCTTTTTTGCATAGATTAATTGCATCTCCATTCCTATGAGTTTTTATTTTACTTATTTTATCTTTACAAAGAATATCATGCTGAAACTATTCTTCAGGGGAAGTTCTTTCTCTACATTAATATTCTATTGCTGGGATTCATCAAATGTATCATGTCCCTGTAAAGGTCATAAATTCCAGCTGATACACACATATACATGTATATTAGTTTAATATATATATATATATTAGTTTAATTATTCATTCTTCTGTGGCTGTAAATTGTGATGTTTCCAGTGTTTTGCTACTGTAACACTGGTGTGAAAACCTTGTACATGTACCCTCTGTACACATCCAAGAGCTTGTCTTGATGCGTACTTAGCAGCAGAATTGCCAGCATTCAGATTATGTACCTTTCCAACTATAGTACATAGCATTCAATTCTTTCTCAGAGTGGTTGTACTAATTCATATCTGCACTTGCAATGTTTGGCAGCAACACTGTTAGTAAGCTGTACGCTGATAGCAGTCTGGGCTACTTGTGACACATTCTTCATTTCTTTCTTTTAAGGGTTATTGTCTGTTGTGGCCCTGTGACCAATAGGAGCTGCATAGTGATGTTTCTGTCCATGAAAGATGATATACAGTGATGGCCCAAAGATTATATTGCCTCGCTATGTGTCATGACACTTTTAATTTGGGCAAGTATATTCTGTGATGTCATGATGACAAAATTGTGACCAATGCATTTTTTTTAGCGTGTACTGCATTATGGTCTCCAAGTGACTCATGACTGTATTGTGTGTGTTTGTATTTGGTTTCTGACAAGGGTCAGCCTGATTCTTTTTTTTTTTTTTTTTTAGACAGGTTCTCTCTTTGTAATTCAGGCTGGCCCTGAGCTCACTATGTAGCCCAGGCAAGTCTCAAACTCAGCAATCCTCCTGCCTCTGCCTCCCGAGTGCTGGGATTACAGGTGTGAGCCATCATGCACAGGACTGTGGCATGTGGTATTGATTGCTGGTGGGCGTGAGTCACCACGCCCAGCATTGTATGTGGTTTCTGGGGATCAAACTCAGGGCCTTG
>PVIC010035639.1:0-18958 GCA_004025085.1 Thryonomys swinderianus
GTAAATCAATCAATGTAATACACTATATTAACAGACTCAAGGACAAAAACCATATGATTATCTCAATAGATGCAGAAAAAGCATTTGACAAAATCCAACACCCATTTATGATCAAAACCCTACAGAAAATTGGAATCAATGGACTTTATCTCAATTTAATATAAGCTATTTATGAGAAACCAACAGCCAGCATCATACTCAATGGGCAAAAACTGAAACCTTTTACACTAAGATCAGGAACTAAACAAGGATACCCGTTATCACCACTCTTTTTCAATATAGTACTGGAAACCTTAGCCATAGCAATCAGGCAGGACAAAGATATAAAAGAAATAAAGATAGGAAAGGAAGAAGTTAAACTGTCATTATTTGCTGATGATATGATACTCTTTCTAGAGGATCCTAAAAACTCAACCAAAAGACTGCTAGACTTAATTACCAAATTTGGTAGTGCTGCTGGATACAGGGTAAATGCTCAAAAATCAACAGCCTTTGTCTACACAAACAACAGACTCACTGAAAGAGAAACTGGGGAGTCAATCCCTTTCACAGTAGCACCCAGAAAAATGAAATATCTAGGAATCCACCTAACAAAGAAAGTGAAAGAGCCTACTCTGAAAACTATAGGACTCTGAAAACTGAGATAGAAAAGGAAACCAGAAAGTGGAAAGATATCCCTTGTTCCTGGGTCGGGAGAACCAACATCGTCAAAATGGCTATACTCCCACAATTACTATATAGATTCAATGCAATTCCAATTGAAATTCCAATAGTACACTTCACAGAGCTAGAGAAAATAATACAAAACTTCATCTGGAACCACAAGAAACCTAGAATAGCAAAAGCAATTCTAAGCAACCACGACATAGCAGGGGGTATTATAATTCCCAATTTAAAACTCTACTATAAAGCCACTGTGATAAAAACTGCATGGTACTGGCAAAGTAATAGACCCAAGGACCAGTGGAATAGATTAGAAGACCCAGAAACAACTCCTGATACACTAAGCCACCATATCTTTGACAAAGGAGCCAAACATCCCCAGTGGAAGAAAGACAGCCTCTTTAACAAATGTTGCTGGAAAAACTGGGCTTTAGCCTGCCAAAAGCTAAAGCTAGACCTATCTCTTTCACCATGCACAAAACTAAACTCACAGTGGATATGAGACTTAAACATTAAAACAGAAATGATAAGCCTGCTGGAAAACAGACTAGGTAAAAGTCTTGGAGAAATTGGCTTACGCAGAGACTTTATGAATAAAACCTCTATAGCACAAGAACTAGCAGAAAGAATCAACAAATGGGATCTCATTCTACTGGAAAGCTTCTGCACAGCCAAAGAAGTTGCTGGCACTGCTAGAAGACAACCAACAACATGGGAAAAAATCTTTACTAGCTGTGTATCAGACAAAGGGCTATTATCGACAATATATAAAGAACTCAAACAGATCAGCCTCCCCAAGTTTAAAGACCCAATACAAAAATGGGCATCTGAAATGAACAGACACTTCTCAGAGGCAGAAGTCAAAGCAGCCAAGAAACATATGAAGAAATGTTCAACATCACTGGTCATTCGAGAGATGCAAATGAAAACAACACTGAGATTTCATCTCACTCCACAAAGAATGGCCGCTATTACAAAATCAACCAAGAATGAATGCTGGTGAAGCTATGGGGAGAAAGGAACCCTTCTCCACTCTTGGTGGGATTGCAGACTTGTGCAAGCATTGTGGAGATCCGTGTGGAGATTTCTCAGAAAACTAGGACTAGGGGTCACATTTGACCTGGCTATCCCCCTGCTAGGAATATACCCAAAAGAATTTTAAAACTCACATTGGAAAGACAGATGTACACCCTTGTTCATAGCAGCTCAGTTTGTGATAGCTCAATCTTGGAAACAACCCAAATGTCCGTCAACTGGATAGTGGATAAAGAAGATGTGTTTTTTTTTTAAATAAAATGGAGTATTACTCTGCCATAAAGAATGACAAGATTGATCCATTTAGGTGCAAATGGAGACACCTGGAGAATATACTAGTAAGTGAAATCAGTAGATCACAGATAGACAAATTCCAGATCTTCTCTTTGCCATGAACACCTATAGATTCAAATGAGCTCTAGAAAGTATGACAGCTTTTATAGAGTGGAAAATTTCTATAGGAAACCTGGTGTGGGAATGTGATGAGGGGAAGGAGTAAATATGATACAGAAAGAAAATAAAAGAGCATGTATAAAGGGGGTGGTGAGGTGTGGGTGGGTAGCGATATGGGTAAAAATGAGAATTAACTTGTGTCATATACTGATACAAATTCCCCAATGTTATATGTGATTTTGAGATGTATATAAATTGTACTAATAAATAATTCAATTTAAAAATATTATATTACAATAGAGAACACATTGCCATCAGTCTGCCTCAAAATACTCTCTTCTCTTACAGCACAGTTATCCCGTGGTCAGTTGCTGCTTTCCGAAGCCTCTCTGGACATCCTCCTTTGTGAGTGTCCTCAGCGGGCTGTCATGGCTGCCGTGATGTCCTGAATTGATTCAAAATATTTACCTTTTATGGTTATCTTGACCTGGGGGAAGAACCAGGTCTGATGAATAAAGTGGAGGAGGAGGCACCACTGTTTTTAGGAGCCTGTCTCTCCATTGGATGGCACACAGCAGGCAGCATGAAGGAGACTGCTTTAGAATGATTGGATACGTGAGTCTGAAGTGATGGAGAGAAGTTTGATTGGATAGATTTGGAGACAGATTAGTGGCAACCTGCATTTTATTGTAATAAATTTTCAAAAAATTTTAACATTCACCATCTCTTTTGGTCATACTTTATGTATCAGAGCTTACTCCCAGAGTGATTACCCAGTTCTTGTTTTTGTGCAAAAGACTTGTGTAGTGATGTCAGAAACAACATGGACCTTTCGGAAGTCTGAGGGCAGCGTGATCAGTCAGGTATGAAATCTGGGGTACCCTGGTCCCACACTGGAGGACTAACCAAAAAGAGGAACTAGCAGTTCTACTCCCAGGAGACATCTGAAAACACAGTGCATACTGCACACTGCACACTGTTATACATACTATTCAAAGCAGAGACACCCCAAACAGTCATTCCCTGGTGACCGGATGAACAAAAGGGGTCTATCTGTACAATAGAGTGTTATTCAGTAGTAAAAAGAGGAATAAAATACCGACACAATTGCAACGTGGCCAGCTTTGAAGACATTAATGTTACGTGAAGAAAACTAGAAGTGAAAGGTCACATACTGTACGATGCCATTCACGCGAGATGTGCAGAATAGCAGGTCCGTGAACACCGAAAGCAGAGGCGGGGTCGTCTCGGCCTTGAGGAGGAAGGGGAGGGAGGAATGGCGAACGATTGATGCTGGGCATGAGGTTTCTCTTTGGAGTGATGAAAAGGTACTGAAGTTGACTACCCTTGCCATTTCAAGAACACGCTAAAATCCATTGAACTGTGCCTTTTACATGCGTGAATTCTATGACATGTGAATTATTTCCCAATAAAGTTGTTATTTATAAAAGCAGTCCAAATGGTTTGGAGGACTGTTGAGAGATGAGGAGACAGGCTAGTTAGTGGTTATACACACTGCTAATAATCCTGTTTGAAGGAGGAAATTCGGCATCTGAATAGGTACCTGCCACATTTCTCCTTCTTAAAACAGGTCATAAGAGACGAATGGACAAAGGTCTTCTGCTCTTTGTTCAGTACCAGGGATGTTTTACTCTTGTCACTATTATGATTTTGTTTAGGCCAGACAGGAAGTACTTTTTCCAAATGATTTTTTTCCTTCCCTCTATCTTGAAAAGGTACAAATGAATATTTTATCATTTGGCCGGTAGGGAAGTTTTATTTTTAGCTTTGATATAAATTTTGAAAGGCACTTATCACAGATGGGCACTCTCTGCCAGCTAGATGTATATGTTCTAACACAAACATTTGACTTATTTCAGAGCACGTCATCACTGGGCTGGACGCAGAGGCCCTGAAAAGGAGCTGTGGTGTTAATGACTGTTCCACACTGCTGGCCGGATGGGCCTGGACGGAACATGGACCTCCGAAAGCCTGTGAGTGAGCAACATGGGAAATACTCTATAAATAGGAAGCATGTTAGTCATTTGCCAAAACACACAGATTCTGGGGTGACCACACAGAAGGACTAGGAACACCATCAGGATTTTTGACAAGAGGAAGGAGCCCTGGATATGAAGACGGCAATAACGATATTATTTCTCCCGAGCAGATGTGTGGGATGAGCTCAAGCCTCGTCTCTTCAGTTGGTTCCCTTCCAACCCCCAAAGGGGGAGTCGGGCCTGGGAAAGTGGGATGTGTGTGGGGGTCCTGCCCCGTGCTAGCTCCCTGCCTCCGCTCAGAAGCCAAGGACCGGCCATGGGGCTGGTGGTTCTGCTTTGCAGACCTGCTTGCTTCGGGGATGCTGCAGGGCCGCCTCCCCCTGGGAATATGCCCTGGGTGGGGTTCAAGCTCTTCCAACTAGGGTGCACGAAGCTGTCTGAGTTTCTCCTCCACTAAAATTCTCCAAAGATACTTCATTTGACGCTCCCGTCTCTTGGCACATCCTCTTCCTTCTAGTCAGCATCTCCATGTTTTTTGGTCTGGTCACCTTTTCCAGGGAATTAATGATTAAACTTAGCTCAGAGAATCACTGAACTTTGGCTAAACAAAGAGAGTAAAGGGAAGTGTATTTAAATGTATGCATATGCCATGAGCATTTCAGATAGAGGGAAGGGAATATGAATAGGGCTTATGGTGAGAAGGGCCAAAGTACATTCTAGAAACAAACAATACTACTTTTCTGCGGTCCTCGCTCGCTCCCTCAGACAAAATGGGTCATTCCCACCCCTGCTCCTAAAGCCTTTTCTGCCAGAGCCTGTAAATCGTGCCCCATTGTCTTCCCAGACAGGGAGAGTGACTTGGACACTTTCAAATTCTGATGGCATAGCATGTCTGCCATGTAGTAAGTACTTAATTAATGTGTGTTGAGTTTCCCTAGATTGAGATCCTGATGTGTAACCTGAAACTATGAAGTGGAGCCGTCCAGCTGCTCGGCCAGCAGAGAGAAGCAAGAATGTGCGCCCACAGGCATCTCGCTTAGCGAGAGACTGTCGGAATGAAAGGCTAAGCACGGGACCGCTGCCTCGAGTGCAAGCTCTCCAGGCGTGGAGATGCGGTGGAAGGGCATGCATGAGCGTGTGTGCACGGCGCTCGCTCGTGTGTGTGGGGAGATGTCAAATCACACCACAGTGGATATATTAATTACTAGGGCTGCCATAACAAAGCACCACACACTGAGTTGCTTAAGCAGCAGAAATGGACTGAACTCGAGCTTTAAATCTAAGCAGTGTTGACGGGGCCCTTTGAAGCACACAGTGAGATGGTGATTGGAACTGGCGAACTGGAAGCGGGAATGCTAACACCGTCCTCGCTAGCTCTTCTCAGTGCTGCGCTTGATGAGAGACCCAGCCCTGAGGTGCTCATCTGGGATGTCACATGTTCATTCTCCGACTGTCACGCTGCAGTCTGTGTCTCCTGGGCTGCTTTTGTATCACAAATAAGCCGTTGGAAGGTGAAGCGTTTGCTATGACCATTGGTTAGACCTACAGAGCCCCGAGCCAGGTTGGAACTCACACAAGACAGTGAGGGGGGAAAGATGACTGGCTAAGACCGCTCTGTCCTCCTCACACTGGAATCACACACCGCCGAAGGCACCATCCCTGCGCTAGGCTGAAAGGGAGGAGGCTGTAGTCACACATCATTTCATGGGATTCTATTTTGGAATGAAAAAAGATAATCAAGATAGTGTCCGAAAGTTTTCAGTCGATTCCTCATGGAAAGAGAAGTACCGGAGTCATTTCCCGGGATAAAATCAGCTTAAGTTTGTATGGTTGACAGTCCAGAGATCTTCCCT
This sequence comes from Thryonomys swinderianus, assembly GCA_004025085.1. NCBI lineage: Eukaryota > Metazoa > Chordata > Mammalia > Rodentia > Thryonomyidae > Thryonomys > Thryonomys swinderianus. Next base: position 5,945 of record PVIC010035639.1, read on the forward strand.
CTGTAATTCCTGCTTCTCCAAGGGAGGTTCTGGGCCACCTTTGCTGAACTCACTTGGGACCCTCCGTCACAAGGAAAGTACGGCCCTACTGAGTCAGAATCTCTGGGTGGACCCAGGAAATTTTCTCTTGGGAAATTCTCATCTACACTACCTGTGTGACCCACTGACTGAGGAACTCTCTCCTGGATGTGTAGGAGACATCTCCAGCTTTGGTGGACTGAGGCTGCATGATCTTCTTGGTCTTCCTGTGGGTGTGAGTCGTGGGAGGCCCGAAGATTCAGCTCCAGAGTCACCGAGTCACCCTTCAGGGGTGACTTCCCATAACTCCATTTATCTCCTTATTACTTTGTTCTTTGAAGTCACAATTTGGATGTTTCTTCATTTTGGAAAAGTGACTAGCGCTTTGCTCATCCTGATATTGCTCAGTATTAATCATGGTGGGGTGAGAAAGGGAATTCTCACGCCAGATTTTGGTGGTGTAGCCTGGTACAATCCTTTCCAACAGGTAGTTTGGCAATCTGTACCGACAAAAAACTGTGGGCTCTCCTTCCAGAAATGAGCCCCATAGGGAAAATGAAAGCTTCTGTCAAAGATTTATATTCAAGAACACTCATTCATTCATCATTGTTCACAATAGTGATAATATTCAGCAGACAGGCAACTTATATTTATGCAATTTGAATATTAGGTAATTGTTTAACATTCTTTTGCCACACAATACCTAATGGCGTAAAATATGTTATTAAATTTTTTTTAATGGGGTAAAGACCTCTACCTATAGCAATGCCAACTTTTGAAAAGAATCATCTCTATCTGAAATGAAGTATATGTCATTGTTAAACATGATTATCATTAAGTCAGGAAACACACTAGGGAGAAAAGAGCAAGAAGCTTGAGGATTCCATCACCCAAATCTCCAAACTTTCAGTAATCTGCGGCCTTTGTGTTCTCTTTCACTGAGTTCAGCCAGCTTGTGTGACTAGAACCTGGATTTGGGATGGAGATGAGAGTAGGTTTTTAGTAATCGAAGCTTAGGGTGGTGACTGGGTGACCTCAGTGTGTAAACGAACCACCCAGAGAGCTGGTTGAGATGCAGGGTCCCTGCGCCCCTTAAGGGGCAGAGTGTGAGTACTCTTCCTGTCATAAGCTCCTGGGATAATGGTGCTTCAGAGGAGGTTAGCAGGGAGGTGTGCATGGAAAGAGAACCTGGGAGGCTGGGAAGCCAAGTGCTTTCCGAAGTTGGACAGGGGCAAACAAACAGGGGTCGAGTTTAAAAATCTTTCCTTTTGGGCTGGAGATTTAGCTCAGTGGTTCTGGCACCTGCCTAGCACGCACAAGATCTCTGGTTCAATCCCTGGTAACCATATACAACAATATGAAGCATGGTCGCTCACGCCTGTAATCCCAGCACTCAGGAGGCAGAGAGAGGAGGATTGCTGAGTTCGAGGCTTGCCTGGGCTCCATAGTGAGCTCAGGGCCAGCCTGAACTACAAAGGGATTCCCTATCTCAAAGAAAAAAAAATCTTTCCTTTCTCTTCCATATGGCACTATACTAGAACCATTAGAAGAATACTGTCTGAAAGCCCCTAAAGCTAAGTCAAAGATATGACTATTTGAAACATGACTTCCCATGGAAGTTATATTTCAAGCCTTAAACAACTAATTCCTATCTGGTGACTCTGTTGAGGCGACCATACCACAAGACTTCCAACTGGAAAATGGAAGACCCCAGCCCTGATGGAGCTAATCTACCAGGAAACCCTCTGTTGGACACTTCAGCTCATTTACCAATAAAAACTTATTTTTAAGAAGAGAGGACAGGTATCTACTGTTAAATATTGCATGAGATTCAGCCTTGTGCCAAAAAGCTCTATATTAGATCTATACAACCACTTCACAAAGAAATTTGGAATCTTGGTTCAATAGTGAGGAGTTGAGATGGAGTATAGTTCTGCTCAGCCTCATTAGAGGTAGTTTTGAATGATCTCTTAAGTATCCATAAATTCATATGAAACATAAATAATAAAAACATACTATTAATACAATACAAAAATATACTAATATTGAATATATACACAGACAAGTGGTTATTATTCACAATCTGGCAATAGTAATAAGTTGTTAGTTCTATTTCCTGCTTTTCTTTTTTAAGTTTTTTGAGACATGGTCTTACTTTGTAATTTTTTTTTTTTGAGACAGGGTCTCGCTTTGTAGTTCAGGCTGGCCCTGAGCTCACTATGTAGCCCAGGCAAGCCTCGAACTCAGCAATCCTCCTGTCTCTGCCTCCCGAGTGCTGGGATTACAGGCGTGAGCCACCACGCCTGGCACCTTACTTTGTAATTTAAACTGGCCCTGAACTCACTAGCAATCCTCCTGCCTCTGCCTCCTGAGTGCTGGGATTCGAGGCTTAAACCAACACACCTGCAATTGTGGTGTGTGGTGCTGGAGATGGAACTTGAGATCCTGCACTTGCCAGGCAGGAGCTGGAACCACTGAGCTAAATCCTCAGCTCTCCATGTCCTGTTTTTAAAATACTCCAGTCCACCTGCCACTTTAATTTTCAATATAGCATTAGAGAATTCTTACTTGCAAACCAAAGCCGGACCTTGGTCCCTGAAAATTAATGCATGCCTGGTTTGTATTTCCAGATTAAATTTGGAAAATAGTGACAACAATATGGAAGGCAAAAGAATTGGCTGAGTACAGGTAATGGCAGTCTTTTGTAGCTTTCTGTTGAATATTTGTTAAAAGCCTAGAGGTTGGGGTTAGAACTGGGGGGTAGAATTAAGTGTAACCTTGGATAAATTTTTAAAATTTTTCTAAGTCTCAATTTTCCCACCTATAAAATGTTTCACTGAGATTTTATTGGATCATTATATAAGAAATGCTTATTATAGTGCCTGGCGTTTAAAAGTGGTATTTACTGTTATTATTTTAAAAGAGAATTCCTTCTTGAATATTGATCATGGAAATTTACACAGTCACATCTTAATGAGTTAATTTTCATAAATTTGTTAAAGCTTGGGCATATGAGAACAGATAAATACCACTGGATTCTCAACAACCAAGCCCAAAAAACTAACACAATAAATGGCAGTGATTCACTGAAGCTACAGATTTGTGCATCTGAATCCAAACTCATAGAGACCAAGTCCAGCATGCAGCTGTTTGGGATATGACAGCAACTGGGACAACACTGCAGAAAAGGGATTTTTAAATGCTCACTCTGAAGAATTGTCCTAGTTTTTCTGAGAGCTTCCCTCTCTGGTGACTCCCGCTAATGGCATAAAATACCACATTTCTATAGAAATTTCATTATATTTTGTCTCTCTTCTGTCCTTAAGAAACTAGGGCGGTTGCTATGACTCTGTGGTAAGTCAGCAGGATGATTAACTTACAAATGAGTTTCAGGCCAACAGTGTAGATACAGAATTATGAAACCATACACTTCAGGAAGCAACTCACTGAAAAAGGATTTTAAAACAAAGAGTGACTGAATGCTGGTGACAGAATTCCACTCACTTAATTCATCACACACACTTGAGTAAGAATGGGAAATGAGGAAAAGCGTTGTTTCTTGTTCAAATTTACAGATGATCCTGGTGTGACTAGAGTTGAGTATGAGGGGAGGAGAGGCCTGTTCCTCTGTTGACAGGAAGCACTTCCTTCCCATCAAGATTGTATGTTTGAAAGTTTAGTCTTCCCTACCAGAAACAAATACTGGCCTTCGAAAACTTATAATCAACCTTCCAAAAGTCTCTCATCTTTTTTTTTTTTTGAGACAGGGTTTTGCTTTATAGTTCAGGCTGGTCCTGAGCTCACTATGTAGCCCAGGCAAGCCTCGAACTCAGCAATCCTCCTGCCTCTGCCTCCCGAGTGCTGGGATTAAAGGTGTGAGCCACCACGCCCGGCACTGCTATATGTCGTTACTGGGGATTGAATTTAGGACCTTGTACTTGCGAGGCAGATGCTGGAACCACTGAGCTAAATCTCAGGCCCTAAAAGTCTCTCATCTTAATATTTCTGAAACAAAGGAGCCAAAAGTATTTGCTGCCAATCCATGTACCTTTTTATTCATCACCAAGCTGCCTGCCTGAGCTTCGGGAACAGAGCAATGCTGAGACTGCGTACTTCATGTGGGGAGACAAATTGCAGATACCCAGGCTGAGCAGAAATCAGGGGAAACAACAACTCGCTCTGGTGGCTCCCGCCTCAGTGGGACTGAGCAGCCAGCAGGAATCCCTCACTGAACTGTAGTTTCAGTCAGCAAGAGAGCTGTACCTATAGAAACGGAGTCCAAATTTGTCGCTACTCCATGTCTGAGGGACACACAAGTTTTTGAAGTCACTTCAAATGCAGGAAACCCTGTGTTTATTGCTCTAGGAAACACTACATAAAATTTTGGATTTTTGCCGGGCGTGGTGGCTCACGCCTGTAATCCCAGCACTCAGGAGGCAGAGGCAGGAGGATTGCTGCTTTTGAGGTTTGCCTGGGCTGCATAGTGAGCTCAGGGCCAGCCTGAACTACAAAGTGAGACCCTGCCTCAAAAATAAAAGAAATTTTGGATTTTTTTCCCCCCTGTAATGCTCTTTTGAGTTGAACTTTGGCAGTGGAGCCACTGTTGCAGAAGACTGCTGCTCAGGTAGTGACGGCGACACAGGAAGAACACATCACGCACAACGGGCCTCATTTCTTTGTTTCCATTCTGGTTTCAAACTCAGGGGGCATAATTGCTTCCTTCAGGGGAACCAGACCCTCTCAGCCCAATCTAGGCCCGAGTCTCAGGTGGTGATGTCTTCCGAGAGGGTGCTGGGAAATGTCTAAAAGATATGTGGGAGAAATGCCTAGAAGACCCTGGGCTCACCTGTAAAACATTAGCACATCTTATAAAACCAGCAGGTCTTGGTTCATCCAGCCATATCTGCCGAGTGGGAAGGAAATGAGCCCTCCTAAGACTGCCAGGCTATGCACAGTCCTTCTCATTTCTGCAGTCACCTCAAATACACATGCACTTTACACAAAATGAGGGCATCTGCTTTTCATTTATCTATTCCACGTATACGTGCTGAAGACCCACACTTCCTGGGTACTTTTTCCAAACACTCAATATTCCAGTGAACAAAGTAGGTAAAAACTTCAACCCTGGAGGATCTTGTATTCTAAGGTGGATGGCAAGTGGGCAGATAATATTAAACAAAAAGTATAAATAAATTATATTAATGTATTTAAAAGCAACAGGTTTGTTTTGTTTTTGTCTCTAGGGATTGAACTCAGGACCTTGTACTTGCCGGGCCGGTGCGGCACCACTGAGCTCCATCCCCAGCCCCAAAGTGACAGGTCTTACAGCAAAATAGTGTTGGTGATGAGCAACTAGGGTCGTCTGGCAGGGGACAGGAGTGGAGTGACCAGGGCAGGGCAAGAGCACTGAGAAGGGGGCCCCCAAGCAAAGACTCAGAGGGAACAGGAAGGGAAGGAAGAACAGTGGACCTGAGGGCTGGCCAGCGCAAAGGCACTGTGGTGCACACACTGATGAGATAGCCAGCAGGCCACCCTGCTGGGTCCCCTGTTAGGAGGAAAGGGCACGAGAATCACTTGAGCAGGTAGGAGCAAGGGCCAAGTCCCCTAGGCCCTGTCAGTCATTTAAAGCCTTTGGCTTTTACTACCAATGAAGTGGGGTCTGTTGGTCTGTGACATCGGAACGACCGATTATTAGTGGGTCATAAAGAAAAATCCTCCAAATCTTGACTTCTCCATCTTCACCTCTTTCTCACCTGGCACCGGATGGTCTGCTCTAAGCCTGTCCCTGTGAATGATGCTGCTTCAGCTCAGAGCTGATCAACTCCAGGACATGCTGGCTGCTCAGACCCAAGCGTGCTGGGATGTTCTGGACCCTGAGGACGCAATGATTTTGTCCAGATTTTTTTTGTTTGTTTGCATTTAAAACTAAAAAATTGTATCAAAGTATCTGTCTTTACTAATTTTACCTGTAACACAGAGAGACTTTGTGTGTCTGCAGAATTGGGTCTACCTCTGACTTCCTAGTAGGAAGAATAATCACCTTCCATGGTGTCCGTGCCTTACTACTTCTCCATGGCAAAGGGACTTCCATAGATAATTCGGGTCATGACTGATGGGGACCATTCCTTGCTCTACTGAGTGGAACCGACTACAAAGTAAGACCACTCCCTGATGACGGTCAGAGAGAGGATGATGGGAGGTCAGAGAGTGGCAGCGACTGATGTCCCACCTCTGGTGGCTGGGAAAATGGAGAAAGAGGTCACAAGCTGTGGACTGTCAGTGGCCTGGGAGAGCCGGGAAAGGTAAAGGGACATATTCTCCTCTAGAGTCTCCAGAAAAAAGAGTACCCATGACACCTTGGTTCACCCAGCGAGACTTGTGTCAGGCTTCTGATTTGTAGAACTCTGATAATAAATCAATGTTACCTAAACCACTACATTTGTGGTGAGTTGTTAACCAACAACAGGAAAATAATCAACTCTCTTTTTTAGCATTATATCTTTGATTCATACTTTAGTTCTTCTTGATTTTAACCTTCCTTCAAGGATGCTGATTACTTAGAAGATAGGTTTCCCTTTTCTGCTATTCATCGTTGCATTTATTTTCCTTCTCAGATCACGTATCCTTCCTTACTCGACCTTTTCTTAGGCATTCTCGAAAGCTGATTAAAGTTGTACTTCCCTTCTCTTCTTGATTTTTCTTTTTACCACTTCTAAAGCAGAATTTTATCCATTGTCTGGGGTCTTATGTTTGTGTATTTGTGCAAGCATTTGTTATATGTACGAATACATGCACCTTAGAATACAAGATCCTCCAGGGTTGAAGTTTTTACCTATTTTGTTCACTGGAATATTGAGTATTTGGAAAACATACCCAGGAAGTGTGGGTCTTCAGCACATATATGTGGAATATACATGCATATTAATCACCTTGACTTATGAAAAGGGTTGGGTGCAAAGGTAATTCTCCACTATGAGGTATCTGAATTCCAAGAAGAAAAGTCTGACTCCACAGCTGGGGGGCAGTAGGCGTAAGATAAATCTGGAAATGTGTTACACAAGGAAGTTAGAAAATAGTTTCTTTTTTCCCTAATGGGAGCATATTACAAAAGACACAAGGATGCGTTGGAGGGAGCTCCTCTTGGTCGTATCTCGAAGAGTACAAGCAATACAACAATTAAGTAATGAATTCTAAGCCTCTGTGTAAGTGGGAATCCAGGAGCTCATAGCTGACAATAGGTACATGCCTTGGTGGAGGACATGGAAGTTGTTCTTGTTTAAATCAAGTGTTCAGGGCCAACTGGTGAATGTGGAGAATGTGGAGCTGAATAAGAGTCTTTTGCAACCATCCTAGTAAAGACTGGTTCAGACCAGAATCCATAAATGAGTCTGAGATGAGGAGCAAACCATTTGTTAATTGTAAGAGGAAAATAGACCCCTTGTAACCACGCAGAGAAGGAAGGAACATATCGATGAGCAATCAAAATGTGTGTCACCTACGAGAGACCAATGAACATCAGCTCCCTCTGGATGGGATACCCCAACACCACCCATGCCACACTCCAGCTGGGGCTCCTCACCTAAGTCTACAGAGAGAATGTCAGATAAACACAAAGCTAGGAAAATGACATCCAAAGTAAAGAATGGTGTATGGAGGGTGACCGTCACCAACTCTCTGCATCACAGTGTCATAACCACCTGCAAAGTCCCCTGCACTGAAATAATAGAATGACTGGTGCTGAGGATCAGGACATGGGCATCTGTGAGACACTGTTATTCTTCCTGGCACTTAAAGACAGACCCAGGTCTGTAGATTTAAAAGTTCCCTCTGAATGATCAGTATAATTAATAGAGATCAAGACCTACATATTTTGATCAAATTTCTTAGTTTTAAATTAAAAAGATGTCAGAACCAGATCATTATGTGCTTGGTACCTAGAACCTTCCATCCTAGAACTGCTCTGTGCAGCAAAGGGGTTGGAGACACTGACCTGCCGGCGCCTTTCCTGTCTGACAGCAATAGCGACAGCTCTGGGACTCAGAGCTCTGGGGTCCAGAGGTTTGTTCAGAGGCTGGTGCCTGGGAACGGGGTAGTGGATGGATGTGTGGTGAGCACCTTAGTGATGAGCATTAAGGCTGCCTGGCTCCGGTTCCCTCCCCAGCTCCAAGGACAACAAGCACTTACACCGCCTTCTGTTCCATCCTTCCCATCTCCTCGAAGATCTCCCTGGAGTAACATGAGGCCTGACTGGGTAATTCAGGACAATCAGTCTTCTCACTCAATATTCTTCATTGCATCAGATCTGCAAATTTCCTCCACATGCTCTGACGATCAGTACGTGAATGTCTGTGGGGGCCATTAGTCTGCCTACCAGAGGCCTATTCTTTAAAGTATCATTCTTATACAAGATGAAGAAATGAGTGCACAAGAGGCTAAAGAGATGAACAGGATGACTAAATATGCTATCTGACCTGGAGTAAGTCCTTTCTGGAGGGAGGCTCACCGAGGACTTTTCTTGTTATGCCAACAAAACTGAAACACCAATGGTACGACTGGATAGAAGAAGAGGGACACGTTTATGGAGCCGATAAGCATCCTGAAGTTATAGTAGAACATATTCTCCTCCTCAGAAGAGATGAACTGGAGGATTCAGAAATTAAGAACCACGATTATGTAACTGACTCTGTAGTGATTCAGAAACAATGATGTATGTACCTGCAGAGGAGAGAGCAGGAGGCAAACAGGGACACACACAGGATAAGATGTTAACTAACAATAAGTGAATCCGGGGAATGCCATGTCCTTGTGCTGTTTTTATTTTTTCATGTTTCCTGTGAGTTTATGTCCAAAAGATTTGGAAAAAAATTACCTATCCAAACAGCCACATAGTTTGACCTGAACTTGATGATTCTAATGGGTGGTGGTCTTGGATATACAGTTCAGACATCTGCACAGCCCCATGGTGGGGGTGGTCAGGATCTTCAGGGGCAGCCTTTTCCATTGCTGGTCAGTTTGAGGAGTTTGAAACTCTTCATTGTTAGTAGGTTGGGGAAAATGAAAACAGTGGTGGCTTCCATCATTTGACCTTGTAAGTTTTCTCTCCTGCCAACACAGGCAGTTTTGGTGCGGCCCGGACAGGGCCCTAAGGATCCACGTCACCACAGTGACCCAGTAAAAGGAAGCCAGTCTGCTGCTGCTGCTGCTGGTGAAGTGTCCAGTGCTCCCAGCCATCACCCTTCCACCTTCCGCTTCCCAAAGACCCAGGGCAAGAAGCCAAGTTTCTTGGCTGTGGCTGATAAACAGTTGATTTAACTCAAGCTGTTGAGCTGGCTTCTGTGAATCTCCAGCACCCCGCAATGGTGCTTTCAGAAGTAGGACCTCAGCACTCTGCGAGGGGAAGACTTGGACTGTTCTGTTCAGCCTCCAGCACGAGCCGTGGCAGTGTCTGAGAGACGGACCCGGGCTTGCTGCTCACGTGTGACACCAGGAGTGGCCGCTCTGGGCTCAGACTTCCTGGTGCACAACATCACTCCGATGCTGGTGTGAGAGAATCGAGCCGGTGGGATGGGATGTAGGAACAGCTCTGGGGGAGGCTCTCATTAGACTTGGTGGTTTCAGGGTGAGTCAGGGGCTCCTTTACCTCTGTCCAATGAGGAAAAGTCAATGCCAGAAAGTATCTTTTCTCAGGTTCTGTGACAGAGGGTCCTTTCCGCCCTGCGTGAAGCCTTTCCCAGCAGCTGGGGCTGAGGGCTGCCAGATCCGGCCCAGCACTGACTCTGGGACATGTTGGAAGGCTTCGTTTTTAGTGTGAGCTCACCAACCATAAAACTGTCAGGTCCCTAAGCAGCTGCTGCTTCTCAGGGTCAACTAGCTCACATTCAGGCCAGTGGAGATGACTGTTTTCCACAGAAGGCATTTTCCTAGAATCCCTCTTAATGGTGCTTTTGGATGGAGAGTAACTGATGAAACTGGTTTGGGGGAAGAAAGAGGGTGGGGGAAAAAAGGGGGAGGAAGGGAGGAAGGGAAGACTTTCCTGAGCGCCTGCTAATGGCTCTCAACTTGCAAAAGCTGTCTTAAAGTCTCCTAACCCAAACGGCCGAGAGTGACTACCTCACCAACGACCAGCCCTTTTATTCTGCCCACTGGCTACTGTGGAGTTGAGGAACGGACGCTTGTCTGAGAGCTAAGAGGGGTTTCCAGGGATGAGTGGCTGTGTGAGTGACAGTCCAAGAAAGGATTATGAAAAACTACCCTGTTGGGCTTTGCTGTTTTAGATATAGCCAGATATAAACGAAGTGGAGAGTCAAAAAGGCATGACAAGTCGCCAAGAGGAACTTAAGCGGAGGGGCTGGAGATGGTGGGGTGTGTGCTAAGAAGAAAGAACCCTTAGCCTGATTTTGTGGGGGAACCTTCTTGGCCATTTATACAGGGACTTTTCTTGTCTTTCTAAAGTACACTTTCTATTTTAGAGCAATTTGGGGTTCATGGGAAAACTACGAGGAAGGTAGATTTCCCGCACACTCCCTGCCCCATGTGTGCAGTGTCTGCCCTATTACAACTGTACATTTGTTAGAACTGAGGAACATACACCGAAGCGTTGTTACCTCGGGTCTGTCGTGAGCGGTAAGGTTCTCTCCTGGTGTTGCGCACTCTTTATGGGTTTGGACCAATGTATAAAAACATGTGTCCACTGCTGCACTATCACCAAGTATTATCTCTGTTCTACAAAGGCCCCGTGCTCCTCCTACTCCTCCTCGCAGCCTCCTCCACTTGATGACCGTGCACGCTGCTTCAGTGCCTTTTCTGCAATGTCATATGGAATCATGCAGCACGTGGCCTTTTTAGATTGGCTTTCTCCACATAGTAATACACAGTGAAGTTTCCTCCATGCCTTTTCATGACTTTATAGCTTTCTTTTTAACACTTAATACTTTCCATTACTTGGACGTGTCATTGTTTATGTACTCATTTCCTGATAGACATCCCAGATATTTCTAATGAATAAAGCTATTGTAAATATCTATATGTAGGATTTTGTCCAGACATAAATTTTCACCTCATGTGGGTAAACTGCTGGGTCGCAGAGTTTTCTATCAACTCCCCCCCACCCCGCCCCTGTAAACCTCAAGTGCTCATGAGAGAGGTTTTTGGATGACTGTATCACGGGGCATGATACCCATCAGTGGTGAGTATATACTAAATGTCTTGTAGGAGGTGAAATCTAGTTGGAGGAAGAGGCTCACTGGGGATGTAACCTGGAAGGATCTCCCTCCCTCCTTTCTTCCTTAATCACTTGATTCCTGCCATCATGCGCTAAGCAGGCCTCCTCCGCCATGCCTGTCTCTCATGCCCTTCTGATTTGGAGCCAAGGGACTATGGACTGAACCTTCTGCAAACTGAGCCAAAATAACTCTCTTAACTTAAGGTGCAGGTGCCAGATATTTTGTCCTAGCAATGAGGAAAACTACTAAAACCGATTTTGGTAGCAGAGAGGTTGGGATTGTTGCTATGCCTGCACTTACTTGACCATTAGGTTCAAAAGCCTCTGGAATCAGTTTGTGGGAGGAGTTTAGGAAAGTTGGAGATGCTGGCTAGAGAAGCAGCCCTCGGAAGCTGGAAGCCAAGCTTCGTAGGAGGTTCTGGTCAGAGCTCAGAAGACCAGAATCCTGACAGTAATGCAGGCTCAAGAGTTGCAGCTGGGACTGGGGACTCCACGTCATCTGTGTCACGCTCTGGTAGAAAAATCAACATTTCATCTCATCCTGAGACTTTGTGGTTGACTGAGATTATCGCGGTAGACTAATCAAAGTGGTGGAGGATATGTCAGGGAGCTAAACATTCAGGCTGTGGCTAAAGTACTACGAGCTAGGACGTTGTACACTGAGGATAAAGAACAAGCGTCCAGATGAGTGATTTAAAAAGTTTTGAGTTTGGCCAGGAAGGAAATACAGGTTAAGTTGAAGTGTGCAAAGACAGAGCAGAGGAGAAATAGGTTGTTTAAAAGATCGGTGCTAAAAAGAAGCCATGCGCTTTACAACAGGGCAAGAGGAAAAATGGCTTGAAGGCATCCTGGGAAATGACAAACTCCTCCCTTCACAGGTTGAAAACTGCAAAAGTGAAAGACTGCCTTGAGAAGAAAGCCCCACAGAACTTTACTGGAGAATGGATCCTAGGGAACTGATTCCCCAGGATTCATCCAGGCACTCGGAGGCCTCTGCAATCACCAGCAAGATGCAAAGGGGCTCAGCCACTGCTCCAGCTGGTGGCAGATCCTGGTATCATTCATAGGGTGCTGGTTTTAGGCACTTGCAGAATGTGAGGGTTAGGGGAGCTTCCACCTAGACTTCAGGCTGGGAGGCCAGGCATGTGCTCCCGAGAGGGCAGTGTGTGAAGCTATGCACGTGACATCAGAAGCGCAATGGAGACCCCAGGGAGCTAGAAAAGCCAGTACTGTGGGACGTCTAAGGAAAGTACAGCTAGCCCAAGAGAGAAGCCAGGAGGGCTGCAAGCACCAGCCGTGCTGTAGAGGTGGAGCCACTCAAAACTTACAGTTCACATCTCAGCACCAATTGCCTAGTGTTGTCATGGATGTCATGGTGAGATCAGACGTCCTTGGGTACCATTTCTTTCTATTCACCTATTTCTCCTTTCTAGAATGGGAATGTTTACTTTGAATGCCTTGGAATGTCAGCAGTGTTTGACTTTCTCCTGATTTTTACTGGGGCTCACAGCTAAGAGTCTGCCTTACACTTCTGAGGAGACTCTGGGCTTGGACTTCTCAGCAATGCTGAAATTGCCAGGACTTCGGCAAGTTTTAGTGAAGGACTAAGTGCACTTTGCAAAAGGAAATGCCTACTAGTTTTGGGAGAATTAAAGATGAAATGTTATGTTTCATATCTAGATCCCCCTCCAAAACCTCAGGTGCTCATAGGTGGGCTTTCAGAGGTGATTGGTTCATGAGGTTGTGAGAATCATCACTGGGCTGTTTCGCTGGTG
>PVIC010035640.1:0-18965 GCA_004025085.1 Thryonomys swinderianus
GAGACTGCTAGACTTAATTACCAAATTTGGTAGTGTTGCTGGATACAGGGTAAATGCTCAAAAATCAACAGCCTTTGTCTACACAAACAACAGACTCACTGAAAGAGAAATTGGGGAGGCAATCCCTTTCACAGTAGCACCCAGAAAAATGAAATATCTAGGAATCAACCTAACAAAGGAAGTGAAAGACCTCTAGTCTTTTTTATTTTTATTAAAAAATTTTTTTTTTTGAGATAGGGTCTTGCTTTGTAGTTCAGGCTGGCCCTGAGCTCATTATATAGCCCAGGCAAGCCTTGAACTCAGCAATCCTCCTGCCTCTGCCCCCCGATTGCTGGGGTTACAGGCATGAGCCACCTGCCCAGCACTGTGGTATGTGGTACTAATTGCTGGTGGGTGTGAGTCATCACACCTGATATTGTTGTATGTGGTTACTGGGGATTGAACCAGGGACCTTGCACTTGTGAGGCAGGCACTGGATTCACTGAGGTAAATCTCCAGCCAGGTCTTCTTTTTTAAGAGTACAGTACAGTACTATAATTTTCACTTTAGAGTTCTTTGACTTCTTTTGTTAAGGTAATCTCTAAGTGATTAATTTTCTTGATGCTGTTGTGAATATTATTATTTTCCTCATTTCTTTCTTAATGGGTTCACTATTGGTATACAGAAATGCCTTTGATTTTTGTATGCTGACTTTGTATACTGCTGCCTTGCTGAATTTATTAGTTCTAACAATCTTTTGGTGGAATTCTTAAGGTCTTCTATGTAAAGAGTCATATGATCTGTGAAGAAGGATAGTTTAACTTCCTTTCCTATATGGATCTTTTTTATTTCTATCTCTTCCCTGATTTTTCTGGCTGAAATTTTGAGTATCACACAGGAGGAAAGGTGATAGAGAACATTCTTGTCTTATTCTTTATTAGAGAAATAGCTTTTGGTTTTTCACCATTTAATATGATGTTGCAAGCCTTTATCACATTGAGATAAGGGCCTCCAATACCACTTTTTATCAAGATTTTTATCAAGAATGGGTGCTGAGGGCCGGAGGGTTAGCTCAGAGGTTCCAGCGCCTGCCTCGCAAGCGGAAGATTCTGAGTTCGATCCCCAGAAACCACATACAATGCTGGGCGTGGAGACTCATGCCCACCAGCCATCAATACCACATACCACAGTGACAGGCGTGGTGGCTCATGCCTGTAATCCCAGCACTCGGGAGGCAGAGACAGGAGGATTGCTGAGTTCCAGGCTTGCCTGGGCTACATAGTGAGCTCAGAGCCAGCCTGAACTACAAAGTGAGACCCTGTCTCAAAAAAAAAAAAAAAAAATGGATGCTGAGTTTTTTCAAAGGCTTTTGAGTCTATTGAGAAAATCATGTTTTTGTCATTGCTTCTATTTATGTGATATATTTATTGATTTGCTTATATTGAACAGTCTTTGCATCCCTAGGATGAAGCAAACTTGGTCATTATGTATGATCTTTTTAATAATTTACTGAGTTCTGCTTACTACCCTTTTTGAGAATGTTTGTATCTATGTTCATTAAGGAGATTTACCTGTAGTTTTCTTTTTTAGTTGGGTCTGTGACTGGTTTTGTAATGAAAGTAATGTTAACTTCAAGGAGACAGTATTCCTTCCATTTTAATTTCATTAAAAAGTTTAAGGAATGTTGGCATGAGATAGTCAAGTTCTTGTAGAATTGAATGGTGAATCCAGCGCTAGGCTTTTGTTGGTGTTTTTTAATATTATTATTGCCTTAATTTCATTGCTTGTTATTGGACTGTTCAGAGTTCTTATATCCTCTTGATTCAGTTTTAGCAATTTATTAATGAGGAGTCTACCCATTTTTATGAATTCTTTAATTGAAGTATAGTTTTTTGAAGTGGTTATTAATACACATGAATTTTGGTGGTGTCCACTGTAATTTTGCTTTTTTCACTTTCAATTGCATTAGTATTGTTATTTTCTTTTCTTCTTGGTAAAATTGGCTAAAAGCTTTGTCTGTTTTGTTTGTTTTTCAAAAAATCAGCTCTTGATTCATTGATACTTTGTATTATTTTCTTTGTCTGAATTTCATTAATTTCTGGCCTGATCTTTATGATTTCCTTCCTTGTACTAGCTTTTGATTTGAAATGTTCTTCTTTTCTCTAGGGCTTTGATTTGCATCATTAGGATATTTATTTGGTTAGGCTCTGATTTCTGATGTGGGTTTTCACAGGTATGTATTTCCCTTCTAGGACGGCTTTCATTGTGTCCCATGGACTCTGGTGTGTTTTACTGACATTATCTTTTGATTCTAGGAACTAATTTCTTAGTTAATACTTTCTGTGACCCATTGATTATTTAAGGTTGTATCATTTAGTATTCATGCATTTGCCTAATTTCTCTGCTTTCCTTTGCTATTAATTTCTAGTTTCATTGCATAGTGATCTGATACTAAGCATGAAATAATTTGAATTCTTTTATATTTCAGCATGCTTTAAGGGCTAGTGTGTGGTCTGTTTTTGGAGAAAGTCCCAAGTACTTTGTAGTTTTTTTTTTTTTTCTTATACTGGGGATTGAACCCAGGGCCTGTGCTTGTTAGGCAGGCACCAGAACCACTTAACTAAATCCCAGGCCTGAGAATATGTATTCTGTTGTTGTTAGGTGGAATACTCTGTACATATCTATGAAGTCTGTTTGAAGAGGGTTCAATTGTGATCTTTGTTTGATTTATTGTTTAGTGGATCTATTTGTGTCAAGGGTATACTGAAGTGCCCAACTGTAATTTATGCTGAGATCTTTTTTTTTTTTTGCTTGTTTTCTTGATTAGAGAAATAGCTTTTAGCTTTTCACCATTTAATATGATATATAAAATAGGTCTGCTATAACAGCTTTTATCACATTGAGATAAGGTCCTTCAATACCAATTTTTATTAGGGTTTTTATCAAGAATGGATGCTGAGGTGGCCGGAGATATAGCTCAGTGGTTCCGGTGCCTGCCTCGCAAGCACAAGCAAGCGCAAGGTCCTGAATTCGATCCCTGTAACCACATACAATGCTGGGCGTGGAGACTCATGCCCACCAACAATCAATACCACATACCACAGTGCCGGGCGTGGTGGCTCACGCCTGTAATCCCAGCACTCGGGAGGCAGAGACAGGAGGATTGCTGAGTTCCAGGCTTGCCTGGGCTACATAGTGAGCTCAGGGCCAGCCTGAACTACAAAGTGAGACCCTGTCTAAAAAAAAAAAAAAAAAAAAAAGAATGGATGCTGAGTTTTGTCAAAGGCTTTTTGTTTTATGACATTGGGTGTGCTAGTGCTCAATGCACATGTAAATGTTACCTTTTCCTATTGGGATGTTCCCTTAACCAATATGTAGTAGCCTTCTTTGCCTATTGTGATCTGCTTTGGCTTAAAATTCACTTTGTCAGGAAATAAGACACTTTCTACTTTTTTTAGAATACTACTTCTATACTTTCATTTTTAGTGCATGAATTTGTACTTTGGATTAAATATATTTCTTGCATTCAGCATGCTATTTTTAAAAAATACAACCTGGTTACTTATGTGTTTTGATGGGAAATTTAGTCTGTTCACATTAAGCATTATTACAATAAAGCATTGACTTTGTCCTGTCATTTCATTATTTTCCTTTTGCTTATTCCTTTTCATCTTGTTCTGCTTATGTACTAAACCTGCCTATTGTATTTATTCCTTTTGCCTTTTTGGCATCATTGGCATCACTGTCTTTTTCTAGGATATACTTGAGAATTTTTTGGAGTGCTGATTTGTTGGTCATAAATTTCATAAGGTCCTCTCTGTCATGGAAAGACCTTATTTCTCAATTTTGAAAGATAGTTTTGTATATGTTATTCTGGGTTGGAAGTTGATTTATTCTAAGTGTTGAAGCACTTCACTCCAAACTCTCATGCTCTTTAAGGTTTTTGCTGTAATTTTAAATGAATTATCTTTGTAAGTGTTCTGTTGCATTTCTTTAACAGCTTTAAGATTCTATCCTCATTTTGGACTTCTGGAATTTTATGATGTGTCATGGAGATATTCTTTTCTGATTATGGCTATTTGAGGCCCTACAGACCACACTTACCCATTTCTTAAATTCTTTCTTCATACCAGGAAAATTTTCTGATATATGTATGTATTTATTTATTTGCTGTACAAGGGATTGAACTTGAGTTTTCTGATTTTTGTAAATAGGTTTCTTGTGAGATTTGTACCATCTTCTGATTTTTCACTAATTACAGTTAGTGTTAGCTTATATTTTTGCCTCACCTAGAAGCTGTTGGATGCATATTCCATGATTGTTTTGTTGTTTTTGAGTTATTGTATCTCTGAGTACACATATATGCATGCTGCATCAGTCCTGTTTTCTAGTTCTGACACTCTCTAATCACATTGATCACTTCTGCTGCTCATAATAGAATTTTTTTATCTCCTAGATTTCTGTTTGATACCTTTTCATGGTCTGTAATTCTTTGCTAAACTGGTCATTCATGTTTTGAATCAGTCTTCTATAGTTCTCCTACCTTTTTATTAATGTCTTCTTTAAATTCACAGATTATTTTGTTTATTAAATTCATTCTCTATTTAGTCATAAATTTGAGCTTTCTGAGCTCCTTATTACTCTTTCTTCTTTGTTTCTTTTTCTTTTTTTATCACTTTACGTAATCTAGCTCTTTGTCTTTTGATTTCCTTCCCAGAGATTTCCCATATATCACCTGTGTGGAAGTTGGGAGTTTGAAGGCATTTTGTTGTCTTGTTTTTTTAGGTTTCTGTTTTTGTTTTTGTTTTGTGTGTGGTAAGTGTTGAGAATGAACTACTGTTAGTAGGGAGATCGCTTTAGTTAGTATCTGATTTCCAGGGATGCATTTTGAGCATGGCTAACTATAGGACTTTTTTCTATCCCAAGATCTGATCAATTTCAATAATTTGGGGAGTGAAATATGTTGTATAATTGACCTATCACTCAGTTCTTTGGAAATTAACTACAGTAAGATTGACAACACACAGAGAAACCAGATATTGGCATACAGTTAAAACCAATTAATAGCAACAACTATGTTACCCTGGCAATAGCAACAAAATCAGCAAAGGTAATATCAAAGACAAACTGGATATTTACACACTATAAGAACCAATAATACCTGCCACTATACCATCCTTAACAATAGAAATATGATCTGCAATATAAGACAGAAAGAAAAACCAAGAACTGTTATACAGTAAATATCTACTAAATGAAAAAAATATATAATCATTAAAAGGGAATTCAACAATAAGAGCATAACATCAACTAAATATCAAAAAATTTAAAAAGTTGAGTAGCACTAATAAAATTTAATAAAGCTTAGTGGGTAGGGAGAAAATAAAAGCAGTAAAATTTAAACAATAAAATGAAGTGGAGAAAAGTTGAAATAAAGCATCCAGTTAAAGAGTAAAATAAAATTAACAGAATTATGTTAAAGAAATAGAGAATAGACTGCTGTACTGCCTGGGGAATGCCAGGGGCCATAGAGATAGCCATAGAGAATATGGAGCAGTGGTGAGCAGCAGAGAGAGGCCCTCTCCAAGGCTCATTGATGAAACTTGCACATTGGGAAGGTGAAGAAAGTCTCTGTAACAAAGGCTCAGCAGACTATAGTGGTCGGTGAGTTAGTGGGATCAGCACCTGTCACCAGAACCTGGACTTGGTGTGGGGAAGGGCAGCTTGAATCTGCCATAGAACTTTGCAGAATTCGAACCTGCAGGAAGGAGGTCAGGGAGCTTAACCTTGGCTTAAAGGCCAGAAACCATCCAGAATTTCAATGGGCTATGGCTGGCTAAGCTGGCTTGCTGAGACTAATTGTCTTGCATCTGCATGTTCCTCTCCATGTTGCCTACCAGTGAGAGCAGAGACATGCCCAGAAGAGGGTCTTGTTTGTTCTTCTTCTTTATTTCTCTTTTTTTGTTCCTGTTCCTCTCCTATTTTTAGGGTTTTTTTTTCTTTCCGTTTCTTGATTGTTGTTTTTGTTTTGTTTGAGACAGGGTCTTACTTTGTAGTTCAGTCTGGCCCTGAGTTCATTATGTAGCCCAGGCTTCCCTCAAACTCAAAATCCTCCTACTTCTGCCTCCTGAGTGATTAGATTACAGGAGGAGCCACCACATCAACATTGTGGTATGTGGTGTGCTAGGGATGGAACTTGGGACCTTGCACTTGCAAGGCAGATGGCAGAACCACTGAGCTAAATCTCTGGCCCGATTGTTCTTATTTATATAGGAGAGTGAATACAATTTCTACTTTTCCTGTTGCTGTTAGTTTGTTCTGCTTTTGTCTTTTTTTCTTCCTTCTCTCTTTTCCTGTTTTCCAAGTTTGCATGATCTTCCCTTGTGCTGTAGCCTTGTTTCTAATCTCTTGCTCTCTCTCCTACCCCTTGCCCCCAAATCTTTCTATGTCCCCATCCTGGAGAGTAAAATTGCTATATTGAGAGCTTATTTACTACAAACATATTTCAAGTTGGTCCTTGATTTTGATTTAGTTCATGCATGGCAGATTAATAGTTGCCACAATTTGTCATTTTCCAAGCTGTGTTTGATGCTATTGTTGATACTAATTGTATTATTTGGGCCAACATGGCATGATTGTTCTAATCAGTTCACCTTTCTGATATACCAAAACTGAGATTGCCTAAGAGTTGTAACACACTCAAAACCAGACCAGCTACACCTGGATGATACATATGAGAAGTAATCATTCCTTCAGCATTCTAAATACTAGCAATAAACATACAATAAGCAATGTAGAAGTATCAACCTAGGAATTAAACCAAAAACATCAACAACAAAAAAGTGAGAAGACTTGGGCCAGAGATTTAGCTCAGTGGTTCCAGCACCTGCCTAGCAAGTGCAAGGTCCCTGGTTCAATCCCCAGTAACCACATACAACAATACCAGGTGTTGTGGCTCATGCCCATTGGCAATCAGTACCACATACCAAAAATGCCAGGCTTGGTGGCTCAAGCCTATAATCCCAGCACTCAGGAGGCAGAGGCAGGAGGATTGCTGAGTTCGAGGCTTGCCTGAGCTACATAGTGAGCTCAGGGCCAGCCTGAACTACAAAGTGAAACCCTGTCTTAAAAAAAAAAAAAAAAATGAGAAGGC
Source organism: Thryonomys swinderianus (assembly GCA_004025085.1). NCBI lineage: Eukaryota > Metazoa > Chordata > Mammalia > Rodentia > Thryonomyidae > Thryonomys > Thryonomys swinderianus. Next base: position 7,133 of record PVIC010035640.1, read on the forward strand.
TCATTAAGAAATCTTGGGGCCGGAGATTTAGCTCAGTGGTTCCGGTGCCTGCCTCACAAGTACAAGCTCCTGAGTTTGATCCCTGGTACCCACATACAATGCTGGGTGTGGTGACTCACACCCACCAGCAATCAGTACCACATACCACAATGCCTGGTGTGGTGGCTCACACCTGTAATCCCAATACTCAGGAGGCAGAGACAGGAAGATGGCTGAGTTTGAGGCTTGCCTGTGCTACATAGTGAGCTCAGGAGGAGCCTGAACTACAAAGCAAGATCTTATCTAAAAAAAAAAAAAATGTAAATCCAGACTTCCAGTTTACCAAAGGCAAATCCAGGGGCAACAAAGTGGAAAAATCCAACAATCAATGACCCAGACAGCCTGAACTGGTAACATGAGAAGTAACGAAACAGATGAAGGAGGCTCTGGGAAAAAATGAAATCAGAAATAATTTTTGAGTAACGGTGAACAGAGTGAAAACATGATTAATGACTCTAGAACAGAAACAGATTAAAACGAGGAGTTGAGGACTGTGATTAAAGCCATGGAAGCCCAACATAGGAAAGAAATGGAAACCATGAAACAAATATCTAGGAGAATAAAAACTCCATTGAGGGCTAAAGATTTACTCAGTGGTTCTGCCACCTGCCTAGCAAGCACAAGGTCCCTGGTTCAATCCCCAGTAACCATATACAGCAATACGGGGCATGGTGACTTATGCCCACCATCAATCAGTACCACATACCACAATGCTGGGCATGGTGGCTCATGCTCTTCTAGTACTTGGGAGGTAGAAGCAGGAGGATTGGCTGAGTTCAAGGCTTGCCTGAGCTACATAGTGAGCTCAGGCCATCCTGAACTACAGAGGGAGACCCTGTCTTAAACAAACAAGCATGAGATGGTACAAATGACATTTTAAAAAAATAAAACTATTCACAGAAGTAATGGCATAAATCTTCCCAAGTGGAGAAAAAGAAATATACAGATAAGTGAGGCATACAGGACTCCAACTAGCTATAACCAAAAAACAAAAAAACAAAACAACAACAAAAAAAACCCACCACCACAACAACAAAAAACTACCATCAACTACATGATTAAAAAAAACCCCATATACATCTAGACATAATAGTCAAGATCCCAGAAATCCAACAGAAGGATAAAATATGAAAAGCAGTTACAGATAAGAAACAAATCACACACAAAGGAAAGCCCATCAGAATCATGGAAGACTTCTCACTACAAACTCTCAAGTCAAGGAGAGTCTGGAGTGAAGTATTTCAAGACCTAAAAGGAAACAGCTTCCAACCCAGATTGATGAATTTTGCAAAACTATATTTCAAAATCAACAGGGAAATAAGATACTTTCATGACAAAGAACACCTGAGAAACTTTGTGAATGCCAAACCAAAAGACCAAAAAACAATAGGGGTCACACCTCCATGAGGTCAACAGAATTAAGCCATCAGGAAAGGCAATAAATTAAATGGAAAGGGGGAAAATAAAAAATAAAACAGCCAAGGGCTGGAGGGTTAGCTCAGTGGTTCCAGCGCCTGCCTCACAAGCGCAAGGTCCTGAGTTTGATCCCCGGAAACCACATACAATGCTGGGCGTGGAGACTCACGCCCACCAACAATCAATACCACATACCACAGTGCCAGGCGTGGTGGCTCACGCCTGTCATTCCAGCACTCGGGAGAGACAGGAGGATTGCTGAGTTTGAGGCTTGCCTGGGCTACATAGTGAGCTCAGAGCCAGCCTGAACTACAAAGTGAGACCCTGTCATTCATAAATAAATAAATAAATAAATAAATAAATAAATAAATAAATAAATAAATAAATAAATAAATAAGCAAGCAAGCCAAAGAAATCAATAACAAATGCCAGCAGGGTTACATGGATAAAGGAGCACTTCTCCATGGTTGTGGGAGTGTTGACTGGTGCAATCACTGTGGAAGTCAGTAGGGAGATTCCTCAAAAAACTATAATTATTGGTCTCATTTGAATCAGCTATTCCCCTGCTGGGTATCTTCCCAAAAGAGTTAAAGTGTCATACCACAGAGATACATGAAGACCAGTGTTTACAGTGGCACAGTTTATAGTAGCCAAATCTTGGAAATAGTTCAAATGCCCATCAGCTGGCAACTATATAAAGATGTGGGGTTTTTAAAAAAAATTTTTTTTTTTTGAGACAGGGTCTCGCTTTGCAGTTCAGGCTAGCTCTGAGCTCACTATGTAGCCCAGGCAAGCCTGGAACTCAGCAATCCTCCTGTCTCTGCCTCCCGAGTGCTGGGATTATAGGCATGAGCCACCACACCCGGCAAGATGTGGGTTTTAAAAATAAAATAAAATGGAGTATCACTCAGTCATAAAGAATGACAAGTTAAAGACATTTATAGCTAAATGGAGGTACCTTGTGTCCATACCCTTAAGTGAAACAAATAGAACATGTGTAAATTTTGAATTGTTTGTCTGGTGTGAGAAACTGAAGGTGTAAATAAGGACCAAAATGCATAATAGATATTGTGAAATAGGAAGAAAATGTTGCAAGAGGAAGGGGACTGAGGGAGAGAAGTGAGGGAAAGGAAAGAAGGGAAAGAAAAAGTGGGAAAAAAAGGAAAAACTGGAGACAAAGCTCATGAATACAGGGAGAGATGGAGGGGTTGAAGGAAGGGTGGGGAGATGGAAAAAATAAGAACCAAGATATATCAGGTACAGGTACATATTCCTAATGATGAATGTAATCACTGGCTATACCTCAAATGTACCAATAAACTAAAAAGAAGAAGAGGAAGAAGAGAGGAAAGAAATAGAGAACGAAGAAGAAATAGGGAAAAAAAAGAAAAAGTGAGAAAAAGAAAAAACTTCACTCCCTACCAGTAACAAGGAAAAGAGAAATGAGTACAGAAATTTCCTCTGTGTGTTTGAATGGGTGGTTTCTTTCCAGGACCAAAACTACTGGAATGCGCCAGATATTGGGGTATGAATGGGGATACTGAGTCTCTAGTAGTCTTATTTAGTTTCCACACATATTTTTTTTTTTTAGTCAGGGTCTTGCTTTGTAGTTCAGGCTGGCCCTGAGCTCACTATGTAGCCCAGGCAAGCCTGGAACTCAGCAATCCTCCTGCTTCTGTCTCCCGAGTGCTGGGATTACAGGCGTGAGCCACCATGCCCGGCACTCCACACATATTTTTTGTGTGTGTGAATGCTAAGTCCTACTCCACTTTTCCTCCTGGATGTGGTCAGTCAGTGGGGTCTGCCCAAAAGCTGTATTTACTCAATGTGTACCCAGTGTCTGTATCCCTCTCTGTACCCTAATTCACTGCTTTCTTAACCTAGCTTTATAGCCTGTGGGTTTGTGAGGTATTCTCTGTCCAGAGGTGCTTTTCTCCATGAACACAAGACTGTGTCAACTGTACAAAGTGAAGAATATTCTTTATTATGTTGGTTATAGGGAAAGAAAACATCACTGAGCTCTGTGCTGGAAGTAGGCAGTAAAGGATTCAAATAGTCTGCTACACTTGATACAAGCACTTTTATACCCAGCCCTTTCAGAATATCACACTCTTTGGCCCTGGCTTTTGCCCAAAAAGGGTGAGACTAGTGTGTCCTGAGCTTGCCATTCCTTAAACTTCTCAGTGAGTCTATTTCTAGCTTGTGTCCTGTGACTGTCTTCTGGTCATGCCCCTCCATTCAGTGTAGTTCTGAGGCTTCTAATTTTCAGAGTAGCAGCAATTAACCCTTTTCCAGAATGACTCCTGATTAATCACCTTGAAATATGGTGTAATAATCACTTTGAATTAATCACTTTGAAATATGGCTGTCATGTATTTCTTCTCCAGCTATAGCCTGCCATGTGGAAGATCTACTTTGAGAGTAGAATCACACTCTTTTTTTGTGGTTCACTGTAACCATGGGCTCTCCTGGGGTCCAGCCAGTCTGTTGTTTCTTTTCCCTGAGGCTGCTGATACTATCTGGACTTGTGTGTAAGATTTGCCGAGAAAAGTCCCTCTCCCCAGGATCCTAGATTAACATTCCAGGCTGCTTCTTTCCTTCCTCAGTGTTGTTTTTACTCCAGTTTCTTTTGTGATTTGTAGTTTCCTTGGCAGCTTTTCTGCACTAATTTATTGTTTTCCAGGCATTGTGAGTCCAGGTCCTAGACCCTAGAATATAGGGATACTTTTACATGTTGGTAGATATTTTTTTATCTTCCTATTTTTCTTTATTCCAATTTTGTGATAATTTTCTGTAAAAATTTCCAAACAACAATTTGTGGTACTCTGCCTACATTTTATTTTTTAAATATTGATTTTAGTGATACAGTTTATATATACATTATGATTACATTCAACATTGAGCATTTGTACCAGTACATGACACATCTTTTTTTTTTTTTTCCTTTCAGTGTTTTGAGATAAGGTCTCACTTTGCAGTGCAGACTGGCCCTGAACTCAGTATGTAGCCAAGGCTAGTCTCAAACTCACAGCAATCCTCCTGCCTCTGCTTCACAAGTGCTGGGATGACAGGCATAAGCCACCATGCCCAGCATTGTGATATATGGTTCGGGGATTGAATTTGAGACCTTGTACTTGACAGGCAGACACCAGAACCACTGAGCTAAATCCCCAACCTGACAGAACACATCTTGATTCTCATTTTTTCCCATTTCGCTGCTCTTCCTACATTGTACAGGTTTTATTTTTGGATATTTGTATGCAATTTTCAAATTTATTCAACCAGGGATATGGCTGTATTTGAAATTTACAATTTTTGTTTCCTCTGAAATTCTAGTTTGAATAAATGAAAAATCTTTTCTCAAGATCTAAATATAAATCTGGCATATTTTAGTAAATTTTATTATTGGCCAGAAAACATTCTGTCCTCTAGTCATTCTCTCCAATCTATGAAACAACTCAAAAAGTTGATATAACCTTCTTTATCAGAATACATAAATAAGAGAATTCTGACATTAAGTTACAGGATATAGGATGGACAAGAGAAGGAAGAAGAGCTTAACTTACATCTTCAAACTAAATTCACTCAATGAAAAGAAAAAGTACTTTTTTCTTTCCTGTATGATGACTAGCCATCAAGACAACATTGAATTCTGATTTTAGAATCAATTGACAAGCAGCAAAAACCTTCCTTTATGAACTATCCCATGGCTTTGTATAACTTTAATTGTCCTGCCTTCTTTTCTGCAGCCAGTGTTGGTTTAATGAAATCTATTTTGCTTTTTCTCCCCAAATTTTTATTATTGAAGTAGTTGTACCTTGATTTTTAGACATAGTGGATATTTTTTAGGACTTCCACTATAGCTCAAGAAGTTTGTCCCAGGACTAGTCCTTTCATATTTTAGCTAGCATCTATAACAGCTTAATAAAGATTTTTTAGAGATTTTTTGTTTCAGAAGTTTAACAAAAAATTACCATTAGATGAAAAAGAACAAAAATGACTAATAGGAAGACAATATCTGCATTGATATTATTAACTTGGTGCCTTTTACCTTAGTATACCTTCCCTTTTCTATTCATAGTCTTAAAAGAGAATGGGATCTTTTTAATTCTCTGCACTTTATGACCAAATTTCTTCTATTTCTACAATAATCTCAAGTCCAAATAGAATCTTCTGTTTGGAGTTGCCATGGACATGGAGTTCTTATATCTACACTGGTTCATTCCTTAGCAACAAATAAAGACCTTTGGATGAGCAAGGACATTCCATCTTATCCTTTGCCCTTTTATGTAGGACAATATTGTCCTTTTATCTTCACCAAGAGAATTAAAAGAATGAAAATTTTAGAGAGAGGGCTGGTGGGTGGTGGTTTATAGGAAACAGGTATGGGTGAGGTCTTTAGGGTCCTTAGACCAAAAGATTTGTCTTGTGTTTAAAAGAGAGGAGCACTAATGTCCTTCTTGCAAAAATCTGCTTGAATGCTTTCTGAGCCCCTTTATCTTCAGACTCTCTTATACCTTTACTCCAGAGCTACTGGCTAAGTAATGTAGGACCAAACAGTACTAACTGTTTTTTTGCTTAGATTTGAGTGATTTGACTTTACAAGCTTGGTTGAGGAAATTAAGGGCAAGAACAAAATGTTATTCTGAGAGATAACAGTTAAGGAAACTGGTTAGGTCAAGCCACTAATCTTAAGACAACACCATGTGGAAAATCAGGAGGAACACTTTATATCGCTGGTTGGTACACCATGGATATAATAAGTAAGTGATATGACTCAAATGTACTGAATTTTGAACATATTTCTCAGCTTTGTTTTTTTGTTTTTGTTTTGTGGTAATAAGGATTGAACTCAGGCCCTTCTGCTTCCAAGGTAGAAGCAGCACCACTTGAGCTAAATCCCTGGCCGCTCACCTTTGTTTAATGTCATAAGGATACATATGTACCTTTGTAAAATAAATGTGAATGTATGCAAATAATATTTGACACATTCGATGTGTTAAAACTATTCTATGTCTCTAATTCCCTTAAAAGTAGTACAGTTTGGGCAGTGTGATAATATACATATGATCAGTTTAAGCTTTTCACAGCTGGTTGTCTTAATAACAGATGCTGTGTTGAGAGATGATGAGTATGATAGGTATAGTTTCAGTTTGAATAAGAAACACCTATCAAATTAGTTTAGCACACTTCTGGGTGTATCTGGATGATTGACTTAATGAAGAGGTAAGACCCACCTTGGATGTGGGTGGCACTAATCAATAGACTTGTAGTGTGGATGCAGTAAAAAGCAAATGAAGAAGGAAGTCTCTGCTTTTGCCCCTTTAGACGCACTTTAGTCTTTGTCATCACCTTTGAACATTCATCTTTTGGGCTTCCAGTGCAAACTCCAGCCTTCCAGTGCAGACCTTGTTGATGTTATAATAAAAATTATCAGAGGACTCTGCAGTAAGCTCTAGGCCTTTGGATTTTGACAGGATTCTCCAGCATGCAGATGACCCTTTTGCATTCATCCATCCTGGGTCTGTAAGTGGCCATTGGAAGCTACCTTATAAATCAATCATATTAATTCTGCTCTTCTCATGAACCTTGATACAGATTTTTGTACCAAGAGTGGGATTATTGCTCTGATACTACCTGGCCATGTGGTTCAGATGCCTTTGGAACTAGCTTGTGGGAAGAGTTTGTGAAGGTTTGGTAATGCTGGCTGGGGAAACAACCTTAGAATGCAGTCAGCTGAGTTTGATGGGAGATTCTGGTTAGAGCTCAGATCAGAATGCTGACAGCAATGCAGATGGAGGTTTTAGCTGGGAAAAGTACTCCACTGGCAGTTGGACTCTAGGCTGTGTGTTGTGTTATGTTCTGGTGGAAAATTTGCCTGTATTTTGCTAATATCTGGAGATTTTTCAGGGGACTGAGATCAAGGGCAACCTGATAGAGGAAATTTCATGGCAGCCAAACATTCAGGCTGTAGCTTGGGTACTGTTGGGGGCTTTTAGTCAGTGCTACTTTGAGGTTCAGAAAGTATGGTAGGTATTGTGAAATAGGAAGAAAATGTTCAAAGGGAAAAGGGAAAGGGGGAGGGGAAAGTGAAGTGAAAGAAAAAATTCCATGGTAAAAACAAAAAAATGGAAACACAGCTTACATATACAGTGAGGGCAGGGGAATGAGAATCAAGATATATCATGTACAGATACAAATCTCAATGTTGAATGTGATTGTGATGTGTATCTAAAATGTATTAATAAACTCAATAAAGGAAAATAAATTTTTTATCAGTATATTTTATTGGTACATTATATATACACATCCCAAATACACTTCACATTGAGAGTTTGTGCCAGTATATGACACAACTTAATTCTCATTTTTCCACTTCCCCTACCCACCCTACCACCACCACCCTGCCCCTATATACACAAGCTTTCTTTTTTTACCATCAATTTTTTTCTTTCCTCATTATTTACCCCTAAATCCCATTTCCCTTTGAATATTTACCAGTTCACAATATCAATCATGCATTCTAGAACGCATTTACAACTTCAGTTTCTCATACCAGAGAGAAGATACAATATAAGGAAAATAAATTTTTAAATTAAAAAAAAGATAGCTGAATGTCTTAAAAAGTTTTGAGTTTCACCAGAAAGATCAGTAAAGTTAGGGCGGACAAAGAAGGAGCACAGGAGAGGTCAGTTGTTGAAAAGATTAGCATAGAAAGGAAGTTGAGTACTTTACAATGGAATAGTAGAAAAAATGGCTTAAAGGTATACAAAAGACCCCATTTTTCATAACCTCAAGATTGCAAGGCTGAAAAGACCTTGCTTTGAGAAGAGAGTCCCAGTGTCTTCTATGAAAAGGATATCATCTGCAAATGATAATATTTAGATTTCTTCCTTTCCTATTATAAATTCCTTTTATTTCTTTCCCTTGCCTGATTGCTCTGGCTAGTGTTTTGAGTACTACTTTCAACAGGAGTGGTGACAGTGGACAGTCTTGTTCCTGACTTTATTGGGAAGCATTCAGGTTTTTGTTGTTTAATGTGAGGTTGGCCATTTGTTTCCCTTAAAAGGCTTTTACCAGCTTGAGATAAATTCTTCTATTGCAGACAGCCATGTCAGTTAATAATTTATAGGCAGGAAGGGCTGGGTCCTCAAGAAAGTAAGGGCAAGGAATCAACAAATGGGATTTAAAAAGCTTCTGCACAGCAAAAGAAACTACCAACAGAGCGAAAAGATAAAAACAATATGGGAACGATTTTTACGAGCTGTTTCTCAGATAAAGGGCTACTATCTAGAATATATAAAGAGCCTTTAAAAATCACCCCCCCCCCAATTTAAAGACCCAATTCAAAAATGGGCATCTGTAGTGAACAGACACTTTTCAGAGGAAGATGTAAAAGCAACACATGAAGAAATGCTCAACATTGCTGGTCATTCAAGAAATACTGATGAAAACAGCTCTAGGATTTCAACTCACTCCACAGAGAATGGCTGCTATCTCAAAATTAGCAACAATTGTTGGCAAGGCTGCGGGGAGAAAGGAACCCTTCTCCAGTGTTGTGGTGAATGTTACAACCACTATAAGGATCACTGTGGAGCTTCCTCAGAAAACTAGGATTAGAGGTTCCATTTGACCCTGCTATTCCCCAGCTAGGGATATACATGAAAGAATTAAAGGATTCATATCACAGCGACATATGTGCACTCATGTTTATAGCAGCTCAGTTTGTGATAGCTAAATCTTGGAAACAACCCAAATGCCCATCAACTGGAAACTGGATAAAGAAGATGTGTTTTTTTTTTTTTTTCTTCGCTTTTTGAGACAGGGTCTCGCTTTGTAGTTCAGGTTGGCCCTGAGCTCACTATGGTGCCCAGGCAAGCCGCCGCGAACTCAGCAATCCTTCTGTCTCTGCCTCCCGAGTGCTGGGATTACAGGCGTGAGCCACCATGTCCGGCATTGTGGTATGCGGTAATGATTGTTGGTGGGCGTGTCTCCACACCCAGCATTATATGTGGTTACCGGGGATCGAACTCAGGACCTTGCGCTTGCGAGGCAGGCGCCGGAACCACTGAGCTAACCCTCCGGCCCCAAAATGTGTTTTTTTAAAAAAAAATAAAATGGAGTGTTACTCTGCCATAAAGAATAAGCTTGAGTCATTCATACTGAAATGGACGTACCTTGAGGACATACTCATAAGTGAAATAAATAGGTCACATATGTGTAAATATTGTATCTTTTCTCTGGTATGAGAAACTGAAAATGTAAACAAGTCCTAGAATGCTTGATAGACATTGTAAAACAGAGTACGTCCTAAGGCAAATGGGAGATAGAGGTAAGTAAAGACGGTAAAGAAAAAATTGTGATGGTAAAAAAAAAGGGGAAAGAAACTCTTGTAAATGGGGGTTGGGGGCTGTAGGTTGGGTAAGAGAATGGAAAAAAATGAAAATTAAGTCATGTCATATACTGGTACAAATTCTCAATGTTGAGTATGATCATAATGTGTATATAAAATGTACCTGTATCACAACAAAAAATTTTTTGAAAGTCATTGCAAAAAACAGTTGTGGCCTGGGCCGGAGATTTAGCTCAGTGGTTCCAGCGCCTGCCTCTCAAGCGCAAGGCCCTGAGTTCGATCCCAGTAACCACATACAATGCTGGGCATGGTGGCTCATGCCCACCAGCTATCAATACCACATACCACAGTGCTGGGTGTGGTGGCTCACACCTGTAATCCCAGCACTCAGGAGGCAGAGGCAGGAGGATTGCTGAGTTCCAGACTCGTCTGGGCTACATAGTGAGCTCAGGGCCAGCCTGAACTACAAAGCAAGACACTGTCTCAAAAAAAAAAAAAAAAAAACAACAACAACAAAAAAACACGTGTGGTCTGATGCTCACTCACAGAAGGCCTGGATTGGAAAAAGAGGAACTACTACACTCACTTCCCCTAGGAATGAACAGCACTGATTGATATTCTAAATAGGTTTCAGTGACCTTGGGTGGTGACTGAAACCTCCTTGGTCCATTCCTTACTGGAAAATTCTTGTCCATTCCACGTAAGCTTGTTTCCTCGGTTGATCCCCATTCAATCAGTTTTACCTAAGTGACTTACTTGTAATTTTACCCGGTTGACCCTAGTTTTGTCCCACCTTGTAATTTCCCATTAGATCAATGTTATATAAGAGACTATACTTTTAATCTTATCAATTGACTACAGTTTTGTCTCATCTTGAGCCTGCCTTACCTCTTGGCTTTGCTCAAAACACCTTCAAGAAGACCAGTTGGTGGGCAACCAATTTTCTGAATTCCCTTCTGTCTCTTAGAAGCTATCTTTCTCTCAATAAAATCTTACTCTTAACCTCCATTGTTCCTAGAATTCATTCTTTAATTGTAGAGAACACAAACTTGGAGTATTGGATATCTAGTAGGTTGAGAGTTAAAATATTTACTTTATATATAACACTTCTACACCAGTTTTCATCAGTTTTTTAAAATCATGACTGAATGTTAGATTTGTCAAATCTATCCATATCACTTCCACTTCCCCCTTCCTTCCTTCCTTCCTTCCTTCCTTCCTTCCTTCCTTCCTTCCTTCCTTCCTTCCTTCCTTCCTGCCTCCCTTCCTTCCTCCCCCCTCCCTCCCTTCCTCCCCCCCTTACATTCTTTCTTTCCTTTTCTTTCTTGGCTGGGGATTTAGCTCAGTGGTTCTGGTGGCTGCCTGGCAAGCACAAGGTCCCAAGTTTGAATCCTGTACCACATATCACAATGCCAGGCATGGTGGCTCATTCCTATCGTCCCAGTCCTTGGGAGGCACGAGGATTGCTATGAGTTTGAGGCTAAGCTGGGCTATATTTTGAGTTCAGGATCAGCCTAAGCTACAAAGCAAGATCCTGTCCAAAAAAAAAAAGTATCTTCTAGCGGGTTGTTTTTGTTTTAATATTAAGGTTTGTCATCCATTTTGATTTTAGTTCAGTATATTGTGAGAGACATTTGTGCAGATTAATTCTTCTGAATATATATATATATATATATATATGGCAGATTTTGAATATATGTATGTGTATAGAAAATTTTCTAAGGATAAAGTTTATTTTTTTCTGTGTGTGTGAGACAGGGTCTCGCTTTGTAGTTCAGGCTGGCCCTGAGCTCACTAAGTAGCCCAGGCAAGCCTCAAACTCAGCAATGCTCCTGCGTGCTGGGATTATAGGTGTGAGCCACCAAGCCTGGCATTTGTGGTATGTGGGACTGATTGCTCGTTGTGGTATTGTATGTGGTTACCTGGGTTTGAACCAGGGACCTTGAGCTTGCTAGGCAGGCACCAGAACCACTGAGCTAAATCTCCAGCCCCAAAGGGTCAGATTTTTTTTTTTTTTTTTTTGCT
>PVIC010035641.1:0-18932 GCA_004025085.1 Thryonomys swinderianus
ATAGTTGAGAACAAATCCAGCCTCAAATCTCCAGCTGTTGAGGGTTTAATATGAAAATGGTGGATTCCATGTAGCTTACCAAATGTCTGTCTACCCAGAGGGTCCCTGCTGCAAACCACATTTACTCTACTGGGCAAGAAGATTCTTCATACAACACAGTCTAAATCATACCCTGTTGTCTGCCTAGAAATCAGGCATTTGAATTTGAGACCTTTTTGCAAGCAAGCACACTCATTATATTATCATCAGGAGTTAACATACAAAGATTTTTGATGTAATTAATCAGCAAATAAGTAACACAAATAGCAGGAAGTAACCAAACCAAACTATAGATATTTAAAGCAACTTCTCTCCTTCTAGCCCCACTCATTTTCTATTTCATTTTCAAGCCTCATTAGCTTCATTCTGTTGCATTTGTTTTCATTCACCTCTTTCCATGCACATCTTTCCCCTGGGAGACGTTTTTGTAAAACACACAACAGCACCTGCTCAGCCCTCTTTTCTGGATAATCAGGGGAAATTGAAGTACAAAAGTATTATGTAAACAGAAAGTATTGTTCTAGCCATTACTATTCATGCTGAGGTACTGGTAGGTTCTTGCAGTCCTTGTTTCTCTAGCTGGTTTGTACTGTGACATGTCTAGTAAGTACAACTAGACATATGCCTCAAATATCCTCACTGCATTACTTGGGCCTTCTGTACGAACGTTCAGACAGCTCCTTTTCTCTGTCAGCTCAATGCTCAGTCTAATAAAAATAGAAAAAGCTCCCATCATGCTTTCATCAGAAACAAGGATACAAAGCATCATCTACAACGTTTACTTCTGCCTTTCTGCACTTTCCTTACTTGACCCTGTTATACTTTCGACCAAGCACTTAGAACCATCTGAAGAATCTTATCAATTAATATTTGTAACTGTATCCATCTCCTATTAGAATATTACATTCATGGAAGTGAGTATACCTTTTCTTCTCTAATGTTAAATTTCCAGATGTGCTTTATTACTGCATGTGAGCAACAATGAATATACTAGTCTCTGTGGGCTATGAGGTCCCTGTTACAGCTACTCACCTCTGCCACTGTAGTGTGAGACCATCCAAGGATGGAGTATGGCAAATGAGCATGTGGATACATCACTTGGGGATGCTCAAACTGGAATTTTATTTAACATTTCACATCCTGTAACATGTTATATTTATCATTTAAAAATTTAAATGTGAAAATTTAAATTGTGAAAATCATTATGAGAGCAAAGACCCATATTGAAATCATGTGGTGACTTGAATTTGACCCATGGGTTATAGTTTGTCAGTACCTAAAAAAGAACATTTCCATTTGTTCTTTGGTTGGAAAGGACAAATATTTTTAAAAAGGACAAAGAAGCTTCCTAGAATACCATTAACAGTTTTATTATGCTATTTCCATCCAGAGATGTCTGCAAGTATCACATAAATTCAGAAATTACTTACCAAGTACTTATTAGGTTAAACACAGCCAGATTAAGTGGCAATTCAGGGGACAGACAACCAAAATACCAATCTATAAGTGGAGTTAATGTATAACCATAATAAATAAGGAACATCCAATTTCCAAACTCAGTTTTCTACCCAAATATTTTACATAACTGGTAAAATATAAATTGTTCAAAGTATTCAGCTTTGATAAACAGTAATTTAAAATAAAATCATAGCTGTCATCCATCTAACCCCTTCCTAAATTCAAGACATTGTGCAAAGACTCCCCAAAATTCAAAGAAATATAGTTCCTATTTCTCCCCAGGGGCTTGTACAAGTGGTCCTCAAATTTCACATGCCTATTAGTTATGCATTTTTACAACAGCCTAAAAGCCAGTTTCCAGGAAGATTTCTCAAATCCTTTGACCTACATTGATTACTATAGTACCCAGTATATTTCTTTCATTGCATATACTTATACATTTATTTTAAAGTAAAACTATTTTCATTATAGTTGTTTGTTTGTTTTGCAGTACAGATCAAACTTGAGACCTTATGCTTGCCAGGCAGGAGGTGGCACCACTGAGCTAAGTCCCCAGCCCATTTTAGTATATTTATTATAATTGAAATATTTAAGTATGGCTATGCAATTAAGGTCTACTTGTCTCACGACGCCTTCAAGTTTTTAATGCACATTACATGCATCTGGACCTGTGTTCTGCTTGGCATTCTGTTGGCACTCAGTAATTATTCAAGAAAATATAAGTAAATGAATAAATGAATGGCAAAGACCTGAAAAGAAGGGAAATTTGTGCTCTTAACAGCCACAAAGATATTGCCTTTCCTTTTCTCCAAAACTTTTTATAATGCATTGTGCACACATTTGTTATGAATATGATAATTGTATTTCTGAGGCTCAACAGTCCACCTTGGGGTGAATAGAGATAGAGATAGGGAGGAAAGAAAGGCACTCCTGGGGTGAAAATTCATTAGATACACAGGATAGGCTTTTGGACCACAGCATCCATTTTAAAGCTCACATGCTGGCTAGCAGTGAAGGGGGAAAAATCAACCACATGCATTTAAAACCCAGGGAAACACAAAGGAACGTCTTCTTTCAAAAACCACAGGAAGCTTGTTTCCACTCCTGCCTCTAAAAGATGAACAGCTAACTCTCCCTTCATTATGATTCTCATCTCTACCCTTGCTTTTAGGTGCTAGGATACATGCTGACATCAGACAAAAAAAAATCAAAATCTTACAGCACAAATATATTTATAGAAACCTGATGTGTGTATACATATTTATCATTTAAAATATATTATATATATATATATATTTTTTTTTTTTTTTTTGAGACAGGGTCTTGCTTCGTAGTTCAGATTAGCCCTGAACTCACTATGTAGCCCAGGTAAGCCCTGAAGTCAGAAATCCTCCTGCCTCTGCCTCCCAAGTGCTGCAATTACAGGTATGAGCCACCATGCCTGGCACTGTGTGGTATGTGGTACTGACTGCTTGTTGTGGTATTATTGTATGTAGTTACTGGGGATCAAACCAGGGATCTTTCACTTGCTACGCAGATGCCGGAACCACTGAGCTAAATCTCTGGCCTGGCTACATATATTTTTGTTTTTCTGTCAAGAGGCAGATTTAAGTGAGATTCCTCACTTGATAATTGTGCTTGATAAGGGTGTCGTTTCCATGTGACAGATATTTCAGCAAAAGAATGAAAGAAAAATGTGTACATTGACAAAAAAAAACTTTAAGGGCTGAATACTTATGAATTACATGGAAAAATAGTTTCTACCCAAAAATGTCTAGCTCCAAAATGGAATTAACAGATATAAATCAATAGAATTCAAGGTACAAAGTCAAATTTCCTTTAAGTTTTGAAATTATGTTGGTGGTAATGTTAAACACAAATGCAATATACTAATAAAAAGAGATACATCTTTTACAGAATCCACTTCAAGAACACAGTCAAGAGCTCAGCAAATAAATAACACTCTCCAGCAAAAACAAGACATAAAGTCAAGAGCTAGAGTTCTTTCAGCAATCTCTAAATTCACAGTTGCCTGAAATAAATTGGAAATAAAACCAAGCAGTTACAATTATCTGCATATTTAACATGCAGTTATGACGTTGTGAAATGAACATTGCTATAAAACCAGGTACTCACTACCTGATTATACAAAATTAATCTTCATTAACACAGTAGTTTTTGTCATGGCTGGGTCTCCTGCCCAAACTAAATACAGCACAGGTAATTTTAAGGTGAAACTACAATCTCAAAAGTAATAAAGAACTTTTGAAATTAATTAAAGTAATACTGGTAAATTTCTATAAACTTTGTCATTTAGAACAGAATTCCAAAAATGACAGAATAGTTAATAATAAATATTTTATTATTCTCAGGGATGATGACAGCTCAGAATTTCAAAAGAAAATTACTTTAATATGAAATGAAAGAGGCCCCTGGGATATTTCAGGAAGTTCCTGGATAGTTTTGAAAATATGACAATCTATATTATTTGCTGTGAAAATCAAAAGTGAAGGGAAGAATGTTCTTTCCCACTAACAGAAAAATTTTTCTCAAACACATTCAAGGAAAAATAAAATTTTAACTAAAATCCGGTTTACTGTTGGCATCTACCTTTACTTGCAATTTTCACCAAGATTTTATAAAACAATTACTTATATGTAATGTAAATTGTTATATGTACAATATTGTATACTGTAATTATATATACAAATACACATATAAGATGAAATATGAGAATTTTTTAAAGCACTGGTATTGCCTATCAGTCAATGGTAGTTTAACAAAATATGAGTGAAGATGATGAAGATGATGATGTTACCACATTAAGATGTTTCTTATTGAGAAGCTTTTGCTTATTATTCACCCTGCCTGAAAGAAATGTTAGTTTTCCTGCCTTGTCACACTTGTGATTATTCTTCAAGGTACAGCTCAGACTTCATCTACTTCAAGAATCTTTACTAACCCAGCCTAAGCTAAATTCTCCACAACCAGATGCCTCAGTATATCTTTCTCTAAGAAAAAGTGCAAGATTTTATTGAAAAGATTCATACTTATATTTCTGTCATCTAGATTATATTTTTTTGAGTCAAGCTGTGAGTTTTAATTACATTTTCATCCTCAGGGCTTTGGACAGTACTTGGCGGATAACTGTTAGAGATCCCAAAGCTTCAGGGGTTGATATATGAATAAGATACATCCAAAAGAAACAGGAGTGCACAAGAAAATTTCTTGGGCAGTACTTGAGCAGGAATGCAGGAGAAGGGAAGTCTTTCACATCATAAAACAATCTCAAGGATATCATCGAGAAAAGGGGACAGAGGATTGAAGGATCAAGAGTGTTGAAGAGGGTGTGTGTGTGTGTGTGTGTGTGTGTGTGTGTGTGTGTGTGATGTGTTGATGATACAAGCATACTAGCACTATGAGGAATCTCTGGGTCAGAGAACTTTAAGAACATAAACATTAAATGTTGTAAATATGAAATAAAAGTATAATAGTAACAATAATGAAAATGAGGCAGGGGATTTAGAAATGGAGTCAAATAGGAGGGGGGAAGAAGAATAAAAACAGAATCAAGATGTGCTATACACGTAATTGCCTCCATAATATGAAGGTAAACATAGTGGACAACAAACATGCACAAATAAAAATATACAAGAAAAGAAGAGCAACTTAAAACTTTCTACTACAAGATTATATCAATGGGTATCTGTGGTCTGACAAAGTTTCATGGGTCTACACAACAGGGAAGCCCTCAGTGACTGAAAGTCCTTCTTATTTGGACTGTTAAGAAAATAAGTGGTTGTATAAAAATTTAAGTTTGGTGCCAGAGAGCTCTTAAGTAGCCTATGAGCAACCTGAAAGGTGATATGCAGGAGCCATCTTTGCTCATTTTTATAATAGTAACAAGTTCTCAGTAAGTGTCAAATTTACATGAAGTTACCTTTCATAGTTTTGCTGTATACAAAGAAGTCATCAAGACAGTATCATTGTTAAATATAATTCTCTCTCTCTTTCTCTCTCTTTTTCACAAGTAGATTATTTGTCATTATAAACTTTAGATAGATTATTGGATGGAAGATTAATATCTATTAGTTAGGATCACTCTTAGCATCTGGCTTATCCTCAGTAGCTTTTCCAAAACTAGGATTCTCATTAATGAAGACGTATGAGTTTCCCCAGTTCAAATTTAGAATTCTTTGTAATTTTTGTCACTCTAAATGAAGATATCCCAGAGAAAATGTGGCAAAACTTTTCTGTGCTTTTTTTCTGAGGTTGTCTGCAATCAATTTATTGGCCATTTCCTGCAAGTCATTGGTTTGTAACTCAGTTTATGATTTCTATCAGCTTCTGAATTTGATAGATATGGGGCTGTGGAGGGCAGGAAGTCTCTCATACCTGATAGTTTCATTCTGGTAAAACCATCATAGAACAGATGAAGAACAGATAAAGAAAACAGGTATTAGTAGTACTGTAATGACATCAGCACGAGCTTCAGTCATGATCTGCCACTTTTGACCATGAATTGTATTTTGTCACTGCTCAGATCTGTACCATGTTTTCTTTGTTCATTTGTTTTTGTCACTCCTGAGATCTGTATCAGGCTGCTTTTGCTCTGAACACCTCAGTAATTAGTATGAACTTCCTAAAGGGAACTTCAGTGTGCTGCAGGTCAGCATGGCTCACTCCAAAGACACATTTGAAAACATTGGATACAACATGGGTTCTTTGTGTCCTCCTTAAAGGTAATATTTTCAAATAATTTTTATATTGACTATAGCAGGCACCTTTGCCCCCTACCAGTAATTCTTAGAAAACTGATCTATCACTTTTAGCTTGACAACCTTATGTGTTTTCTTTTGTGAGGCACTTGCTACTGCAGGCCACCTTGGTGTTGCTAGAAAGCCAAAGCAGTGAAAGTGCAACTCAAGAAGTTAAGCCTTAAGAGGGTCCATTAGTTTTTTATCTATGTCTTTTAATCTGTTTGGCTTCAGAAATCAAGTCATAAATATCTGGTAGAATAAGGTCTCATGAGTCCTTTTTTTAATAGCAAAAAGTGAATTTGATGTATTCATTGATGGAAATGAAATAATAATTCCTAATATCCTAATGCATACATTCTTCAAGTAAGATACTCAAAAAAGAAAACCTTTTGTTAGGGTTAAGGTAATTTTAATAAATAATGTATTTATTTTAAATACAATTCAAACTTAATTCACTTGGAAATATTTAATTAGACTTAATAGAACCTGTGAATATTTCTCATTGCAAAATATTTAATACATTGTGCATAAAACACCAAATAATAAAGATAAGCTATTATAGCAATAAGAAATACAATGACTTAACAACTATCTTCATAGACATGCCTGTTCTACCTCTTCAAGAACACAAATGGTGATGATGAGGAGGAAGAGGATAAAGAAATGAACACAGATAATGCAGAGGCTTGACTGACATTGTCCCTTTCTATGGTAGGTATGGAGTGGCGCTCACATAATTTTACTCTTAGAACAGCTCTGTAAAGAAGAGGCTGCTAATCCTACATTTCAACATGGGAATTTAGTGCTTAGATTATTTACAAGACACAGTAGAAGTACTAAAATATTTGTAGACTGGTCCTCTAACTTCAGATTTATATGGTCAATCACTAAATGAGTTCATGTGCATATGTAAAAAAAAAAGGTGATGTCTGAACTATGCAAAAAGATTTGTCAAGAAAGCAAGAAGAAAGAAAGAAAGAAAAGAAGAAAGAAAGAAAGAAAGAAAGAAAGAAAGAAAGAAAGAAAGAAAGAAAGAAAGAAAGAAAGAAAGAAAGAAAGAAAGATTTGTTTATACAGGTGCTGTATAAAGTTCTTTAAAAGAACTGTAAGCTTTTTTTAAGGTGGTCTTTCTGTCTTCCTTTTAATAATAGTCCTTAATTTTCAAAAGTAATTGCAAACATTCTAAAACAATAAAATCAACATGAATTTTTAATTATGTTCCAGGTCAACATATTCGAGGGAAAAAATGAAAGCAGTTGTAATCTCTTTTTATTTTATATGCTAATTGAATTATATAGCACCCACACACTGTGCAATTAGTCTAATTATGGGCAAATCAGTCTCTGTTTTTAGGATGGCAGAACAACATGTTTCTTTCACTTTTTTCATAGGCAACATGAATGTATGAGTAACAAATTGGCCTTGCCAGGGTTTGGTGCTGCATGCCTAAAATCCCAGCACACAAAAGGAGAAGCAGGAGGACTGTCACAAATGTGAAATCAGCCTCCTCTGTCCAGTGAGTTCAAGGCCAGCCTGAATGGTTCAGTGAGACCCTACTCCAACAGAGAGATAGATAGATGATAGATAGATAGATAGATGATAGATAGATAGATAGATAGATAGATAGATAGATAGATAGATAGATAGATAGATATAGATAGACAGACAGACAGACAGACAGATAAGCCTTATATAGAACATGAACATTGCTGTCTACCTTGCAGGAGGACTATACAGTTAAAAAGATACAAATTATAATCTTTATATAAGCCACTTGAATCTTTATTTCTTGTGATCATTTATGTCTTTCCATTTTGCATTGAATGCTTTATAATTTCATTTTTATATTCCTTCAACAAAAATAAAATCAATACATCTTTTCATTTTTAAAATTACCTCAACAACTGCAAACTTGAACATTTATCCCTCAAAGAACATGGGAAGTTTATTTGGCAATGAAAAAAAAAACTTGAAATTTCTTCAAGTAGTTGATTAAATGCAGTGTTTAATTTAAACTCCACATGATATAAATTTGAAATTCCCATGTAAATGTTCACATGTATGAGCATTCAAGCGAAGTCCAAATGCTCTCTGTTCAAAGTTATAAACCCAAGGAGTTACATATTAGACAGCAACAAGAAATTGACTTCAAACACTTGAAGTACTCCCAATAGAACAAACTGTCGACATTTTGTGCAGCTCATGCAAACATTTGGTTTTTTATGCACTTAGAGAATCTAGGCTCATAAAATAAACAGGAGCATAAGACAGCAATCTGTAACAAAATCACTAGGAGTTGTTTAGCAGAAATATAACACACATTAAGTCTCATACTGACTGTGCTATTCCAGTTCTCAGAGATTTCCCCAAAACAAGGGAATGGGGTAAATTCCACAGAACACTTTTCTGAAAGGGTATCTAAGAGAAACAATAAAGTAACTCAGAGCTCCCGGACATCTTCAGTTCCAGAAATATTTTCTTTGGTTTGCATGATAGTTTGACGTCTTCAAATTACTTACTGATGTTTAACAACAATCAAGCAATTTCATGTAAAATTCCATAATTCTAATTTTCCTTTGAAATCCCAGCAGAGTCTGCCAGCAGAGGACTCCAGAGTACTGATGTCCTGAACTTTAGTGAATGCTTTTACTTTAGATGGAGTCTGTGCTTTACTTAGGATGGAGTTCCCACTGCCCTAGAAAGGGTCATGCAGTCCACTAGAATCATTAACCATATCTGGATAGCTCTGGTAGAAGTAGAAAAGCAGTTAGAGAACATTACACTAACAGATGAAGAGAACAGGGAAATTTCATCAAACTGAATTTAAATTGCCTTAACAGAATCAGAAAACCTGGATGATATTTTTGTTTCCCCAGAGTCCTGCATAGTATTTGACATTTTAGTTCGAGTTTGTTGAACAGCCAGTGATTTGTTCAAAGGTCACCAATAAATGATGAGTTGAACATGGAAGAAAATCTTAGGGGACTCAAACATAGCCATGGGATTCAAAGATAGTAACAGGATTTAGAGCTTCAGTAATCTCAGATCATTCAATATTTTACCAAGTTAACTGAACTATTCAACTGAACCATTCAAAATAACATTATTATTTGATATGTTAAAGAGAGAGATCTAATGTTTTCCTTCTTAAGGGCCTTGGCCATAATCCATATAAAAACTTCCACAAAAATATTTCCTGAACTAGGGAATATTAACAATGCTTCTCAGAGAAACAAACAGTAGTTAACATAAAGAAAACACACACACACACACAAAACTAAAATAAAGCAGAACGGCCCTCAAGTATAAAAATATAAGAGAGGAATAAATTTTGTTAAAATTATATTATTTCAAAAATATGTGCCGGGCGTGGTGGCTCACACCTGTAATCCCAGCACTTGGGAGGCAGAGGCAGGAGGATTGCTGAGTTCGAGGCTTTCCTGGTCTACTTACTGAGCTCAGGACCAGCCTGAACTACAAAGCGAGACCCTGTCTCAAAAAAAAAAAAAAAAAAAAAAAAAAAAAAAAAAAAAAAAAAAAAAAAAAAAAAAAAAAAAAAGAAAAAGAAAAACATGTGAGTAAGCATATATTTTGTAATATGTAACAGTACTTTCTGTAAAACTGAACATTTTATTTGCCTACCACTTTCTTTAAATAAAAGCTAAAATCATAAAAATAAATATTAGAAACACAATCTGTCTGAAGTTTTTACTCTGACATAAACAAAGAAGCACTTCAGAAAAAAATGAGTAAATAAAATCTAAACAAAAATAGAAAAGTAGATAAATGTATTAATTTTTGGTTTGTTTTGTAAAAAGCAAAATGTTTATAGCAACAAGTTTGGATATGACTACTAGGAAAATTTGTCATAATACACATGTAATGATAAAAATTACTTATATGTTTCCCAAAAACTGAAAGCATCGATTCACAGAACTTCCTACTTTAAAAATAGTAATTCTAAGAAATATGCATTAGAGTGTACATTTATCATTCTTTTTAGACCTTTTCAAAACCCTACATACCTAAAGTCAAATGTCAAAATTAAGAGGTACAAAATGAAATATATTTTAAAAATTTCATTTGATTTTAATTGGCATTTTAACTGTAATTATTTAAATAAATTATTAAGTATTTGTCAATTAATTAGATAATATAATTAATATAATTAAATTAATTGATTTAGTTATATAAAAACTTTATGATGTTTTTATAAACAGATATATTATATAAGATGAGACTATAATACGAGTTACCTGAGTCTGGGGACAGCCAAATTGGAGAGGGAGGTGATGGACAATCAATGAGTATAACAGTATAGTTAGGTGGGAAGGATAAATTCTAGGTTTGGCATAAAATACTGGGAATGAAAAGTAAAACTGTGAACCAAAAGTTTGAGTATATGGTCTAGATGGAGTTATATGATCAAGTTACACGAAATTTAAGCTTTCTCTATATGTAAGATAAAAATAAAAGGTATTTTACATATATATGTATATATTTAGGACAATACTCATGTTCAGTAGTTATTTCTAATCTCTAACCCCAAATGAATTATACTTGCTATAAATGTTATTTAAAATGTTTTTTAATGTTATAAAGGAAGGAAGGAAAGTACAGAGACAATAAGATAAACTTATTGAATTGCAATAACTATATCCCATGAGACTGGATCTAGCTAGACGGCCTTACAGATAAGAACATCTAACTTTGAGAATCTCCACGTGTAATGATGTTAGAAGTATTTATAAAAAAAGCATCCATTTTATTTTTTCCATATTAACATTTCATGTTCCAGAGCAGGCACTTTGTCTGGAAGAGGACACTAATTACCTGTAAGGTGTGAGGCACATCTGTAAGTGCTTATGTACATTATAATTGATGTTCTTGCTGGTTTTGTTATGAATGCCTTAAATTTCCATCCACTTAAACAGAAGAAGAGGAACAAGAAGATATGCATGAAATATAGGCTGAAAATCAATGAGAAATATCAGTTTAAATTCCCATTAAAATTATAATTTTTAAATTTAATTAGGTTCATTTTATATAAAGTTTATATAAAGTTTTATATACATTTTATATAAAGTTGCCGCTACTTAGGAGAAACTTCTAGGTTTACATTTCCAGTGTTTGCTTACCAAAACCACAAATAAGAAAAACTACAAGGAGTGCAAAGGAACATTGGTCTCATCTCATAACCATGTTAGCCAGTGTGCTTTTACTGAAGGACATTCTGCTGTCTCAGGTTTCTTATCTAACTTATATAAATTCGCAAAATTATTAAAATGGGGCTGATTCATAAAACAAACACTAAGCCTCATTTATCATTTTCAAGATATTCTCCCATGCTTTTTTGATTAATACTTTTATTAGAGGCATTCAATATAGATAATGCAAAATTAAATGGATTTTGCCAGAATACATTACAGCTATTAAAATAAATCAGACTATTAAATGGAGGGGAAAAAGTAAAACCTGAAAAAGAAATACAATTCCATATAACTTATGACAGAGTCCATTAATCACATAAGCACAGCTTGAAAACTTTTCCAGGGAAAGGAAGGAAGTAGGTAGGTCCATTTCATAGTTCTGATCATCGCATTCACTAAAGGCAAGACTATGACTCTAGGACTGGTCCATATTGAACACAATGAGAATTTCCCTTTCTTTTCCTGTCTCCTGTAATTCAGCAGCTCCTCAGACCCTTACAGGAGACAACATTCAGCAGGATGCTGACCAACAGGACAGAACAAATTCCAAACATGCAAAAACTGCTGGAAAGAAGCCACTGATGAAGAGTTCTTGCCTCTCCTCTTTCTCCTCGCTTCAGACTTCTGCCTCCATGTACTTCTCTCTTATGTTCCCTTTTACAAAATCACCCTCCACTTCCAGTCGCCTTGATTTCAAAGTAGAACATTTGCTTGACTTTAATTATTAAACTTCACAAGTTTTTTGGCCTTTAAAGTTTTCTCCTTAAATAATAAAAAAAGATGACAGGAGGAACACTTTTCTACAAGTAATAGTGCATCTAATATGAATTCATAAAATTATGATTAAGTTCATTTTTACCAAATATCAAATGTCTGCTCTCAACACTTTTTAATATTGTCTGTGCTTTATGTCATTTCAGAAATGTATTATTTATTGACATAATAGATTTGTAGGTGTTTGTTATAGTTTAGGGAATTCAAGGAATAATTGAAAAACTTTTACTCTGAAACTGCTTGATGACAGACTTAACCAACCAAAAAGTTCTCCTTCTATGTGATTACAGCCTAGTAGGATTTTAATGGGACACAAGAAATAAAAAAAATAAATATTATTACCCTCAGAAAATTTACAGGGTAGTGAAAAAGACAAGAATACATCATAAAAATGTTCAAAATATAATAATATAAACTAGTTTCACACCTGTAATTGCAGCAGTGAGGTAGGCCGAGGCAGGAAGATTGCAAGTTCAAGTCCCAACTATGTGGAACAGTTTTCAATTAGCAATAATCCTGCCTTAGATAAACCTCATTGGCTATCATACTGGCATCCACAAAGCTATGTGCCTGCCACAAGTCTTAAAGACTAGGAAAGACCATTTGGAGAAGGGTTTAACTTAGTGCAGTGATCTTGTTTTCAATCCCCAGTACCACAAAATATTATCACTACTACTACAGTTACTACTACTACCTCCAGTATATTACTACTACTATAATAATAGCAATTCTTAGACTTTTGATACTGCTGAGTTTAACAGATGACAGAAGAAGAACGTGATGAGCTGAATTTTGCTGAAAACACAGCAAGAGGAAAATTTGTGGATTTTCAGGATCTCAAGAGGATAAAACTTGAGCCCAAGAACAAAAGTGAACATCTGAAGTCAACTGACTATTTTGACTGCAGCATGTGTAAGGAGATGAAGGCAGGAAGGCAAAGAGCAAAGTGGCCTCTGTGTTGGCTGCAGAGTCATACATACACTTCCCTTGTCAGTTCATTTCTTCCTTCCATGTGAACCTTATTGTAAACCTTTCCTCTCTCCTCCAGCTTTCATGAGCTCCTGCTCACTCATTTCTTTCAGCTCAAGGTACTGCTTAAACTTGTCCCTAAGAATGCAAAGATCAGAACAGTTTTACACCTTTTCACAACCCAACTTAGCACGAAGCTTCATCTATATCATACACTTAGCCTTCTCCTGGCATGTGACTGCCTATCTCACCAGCCATCATTTTTCTGGTTTCCTTGTTATCATTCTTATGAAAGGTGGTACATTTCAAACTTAAATATCCCCCTAGGCCCATATGTTGAGGACTTTGTCTTACTCTCTTCCTTACTGCTAAGACAAAATGCCTGACAACCAAAGTTAAAGGTGGCTATTTAGCTCACAGTTTAAAGAGGTTTCAGTCAATATTTGGCTGGTTCCAAGGCAGGGTGGTGCGGCAGAGTGGCCTTACAGGAGAAACAGTTCATGGCTGGGAAAAGGTAGCAAAGTAACAAGGGATGATCACAGCTTTCTATCCCTTATGTTTTATCTAGGCTACTTATTGTGGGCAGCACTCACACCCTTAATTGTAGTGCCCTTGAGCCTGGCACTACCATGAACTGATTCCAGTGTCACACACTCTAGATCTAGCCACCTCTGAAAAAGCCCCATTTAAGATCCCGTGAGGCTTTGAGGGATGTGTAGACACAAGTCATAGCAGACTTATATCACAAAGTAGCACTATTGGGGATTATGGAATCTTTAGGAGGTAGGGTCTAGTGAAAAGTCTCTGGGACATTAAGAGGTATAGCCTTCAAGTGGACAGGAGAACCACAGCTACTTCTTCCCCTTCTCATCCAATTTTCAGCCTTCACGTGAGTGATTTTGCTCTGACCCATCATGATGTGCTCCCTCATGACAGGCCCCAAAGCAATCAGTCCAAGGGAGCTTAGACTGAATCTCCAAAACCATGAGTCAAAATAAACCTTTTGCCTTTTTAATTCAATTGTCTTGGGTATTTTTTATGACACATAACTGATGGACAGCAAAGGATTTGGATGTCTATGTATTTTTTCTCACTGCATTTTGTTCCGTCCATTATGTAGTGGTCAGCAAATCACAGATCATGAGATAAACACAGCTGGGGGTAAGAAGTTCTTTTTTTATAGTGGGAAAAGCAAATAAACAATATTTTATGACATGTAAAATTATATGAAATTCCAAGATTATTGTCTTTATAGAAAGTTTTATTGGAACATGGCCCTGCCTACTTTTTTTGGCTTATAGTCTCCATTCAGCCTCACATTTCAATACTAAAGTTGTGCAGTAACAACTGAAACTAAAAGTATTCACAAACAGTGGTTTAAAAATATTTACTGCCTGATCCTATACAGCAAGTTTTCCAGTGAAATTCTATAAAATCATTCACAATTTTATATTTACATATGATAATCAGTCACATAGTAAGAACAAGATCATCTCTTCACTCCATGTATTTCTCTAGCCACATACTTATAATATCAGTGTTCTCTT
The DNA here is from genome assembly GCA_004025085.1 of Thryonomys swinderianus. Taxonomy (NCBI): domain Eukaryota; kingdom Metazoa; phylum Chordata; class Mammalia; order Rodentia; family Thryonomyidae; genus Thryonomys; species Thryonomys swinderianus. The sequence goes on from PVIC010035641.1 coordinate 14,758, forward strand.
TCACAGGAAAAATACCTTCAAAGATATCTTTGACAATTACAGCTTTTTTTTCTTTTTTTTTTTTTTTGAGACAGGGTCTCGCTTTGTAGTTCAGGCTGGCCCTGAGCTCACTGTGTAGCCCAGGCAAGCCTGGAACTCAGCAATCCTCCTGTCTCTGCCTCCTGAGTGCTGGGATTACAGGCGTGAGCCACCACGCCCGGCACTGTGGTATGTGGTATTGATTGCTGGTGGGCGTGAGTCTCCACGCCCAGCATTATATGTGGTTACCGGGGATCCAACTCAGGACCTTGCGCTTGCGAGGCAGGCGCCGGAACCACTGAGTTAACCCTCTGGCCCGACAATTACAGCTTTTAACGCTACTGTTTTAACCAAAGGCTACTTAAGTCCTTTCCCTCATCTTAGAACTAGAATACAGTAGATCTTTTTTAATCTCTACTTCTGCCCTTCCTCCCTTAAACTATTGCTTTAGAATGATAATCAAATCATACAAATTCCCTTCACAACTTCCCTTTGGACAAGAAAAGCAATGGAAACATTTAACCATGATTTCCTCAGACCCAGATTATTTTGCCCCAGTGTACTCTGACTCCATGTTATTCCATACACCCTCTCTCCTCTTCACCATCTTTCATTTCACTTCTATGATTTCTGCTGCTCACAACCTCTAAACTCAGTTCCACCTTCTGTTCTGTCAGTTCAGATTTTTGCTCCTCCCTCCCAATCACATACTGCCAACTGCTCTTCAGAGTCCAGATTAGGTATTTCCCGTTCAGAGAGCCTTTCATCTGTACCAATTCTATCCACACACCTTTTAACTATCCTGCTCATTTCCTCTATGGCCTTTATCTCTAGTCCTGTCAGTTCACTTTTCGTTATTGTATTGAAATGCCTAAGACAAAAATTTACACAGAAAAGAGGTTTATTTAGAACACAGTTCTGAATGGAGGTTCAAGGGTATCAATTCCAGCCCTGATAAGAACTTGAAGCAAATAGCACCAAAGGCGGGGTTACACACTCACACACACACAAACAAAAAGGCCACACACTGAAAAAAAGGAATGCAAAGAACTACAGGATCAAGAGAAAATGGTGTGTGGACTTTCAGGATCCTAAGAAAATAAAACTGGATGGCAAGAGCACACCTGCCAGCATGAGGTGTGTTCAGTAAGTCAGCAGAGTCCTTTGATTGAGAAGCACAGTGCATCCAGTTCAACAGAGAGGCAGGAAGGGTAGATGGCTAAAGTGAGTCATTCGCAGTTCCACGAGTACATTTATTCCTCCCAAGATCTCACCCCCCTGTGTCCTAACAACTACTTTTTAAAAGTCATGCCTGTGCTCTAGTCTTCCAACATGGAAACTCAGAAAAACGTCAGACCAGTGTGCAAACATTATTCTTCTGGGTGCCTTTATAACCCCACCAAAAGGGAAACTGAGTAAAAGCAGGTCCCATCTTGCAATTGAGTTCCCACAGTATGATAAAATGTCTGGAAGAGTTGCCACTCATAAAACATCTGTTTGTATAACATGAATAAACATAAAATATACATTTGCTTGGCAGAAAGAAAATGCTACATAAAATATATTAAGAAAAATACAACTAATATCATATGTAAAACAAAAGCCAAGCAGTGGTAAGCAGTATATATGACATAATAAGTAAATAATATCATTTTGATTCACAGGAATTGAAGAATAGTATGCTGAACACTATAAGTAGCAATGCCATACAGTAAATGTAAAAAAAGCCTTAAATTTCAAAGAGGTATTTCTGTGTTCATTCATCTAGGTGTTTTGTAGTGTTGAAAGTGTTTTATTTTCTGGGTCAGTATTGCACATTTATTCAAAATCCTCAGACACTGCATACATCCACAGGCAGATACACAAATACACACACACAAGAGTTATGGCAAAGATCATAAACATTAAGTAAATATGGGAGCCATTGAAAGAGGGCTAAACTTTCTTTTTCTCTTTTTCTTAAAGGAGAGAAATGAAGTCATTGCTCTTCCATGCTTCCTTAAATTTCAATTTGTGTTCAGTCTGGTCTCCTCTAAATTCTGAATAGAACATTAAATTAAGCATTACCCAGGCAATGTGACTAATATTCTTTTCTCATTCTTCTAGATTTTTGACACTGCCATGAGTAATAGCCTTTAGCAGATGACTTTGAAGGCCTTTCCTTGGTTTGGGTAGTAGTTGGGATTCTTGCCACAAAGGGTGACTGTGTGGCTTTACGTGATCAAGCTGCTTATTCTTTAGTTTGAAAATGTGTATCTGTACACTGAATATCACCTTTCTTCACAATTATAAAGTTCTGCAATTTTACTGAATGTATTTTGTTTCAGTTTTGTGCAGTTCAGTGAACAAAGGATGAGAGCAAACAACGTGCAGAGTAGCATGGTTCCAACTTTAGAGGACACTAGATGAGTGAGGTATGCAAGAGGGATTCTATTGCCCAAACAATTCTAGTTAAATGATTATAGTTGCCTGAAGGACTGTCTTGAGAGGATTGTGAGGCTGTGACTAGAATTATGTGAAAAAATTCACATGATACATAAATCTCTGATGAAAAAGCAGAAAGTGAAATTATAGCACAAATATTGACAGTCACTGCTCTAAGTAGTCAAAGGCCATGACAGAGTTACACATCTATATTCCAGGGATATACTCATAGCAGTGTAGAAAGAAGTCTCAGTTTATTTATTTATGAAAATAGACAGATTTAGTAGTAAAAAAAATTAAGTAGACATTTTCTTTTCAACTACTATTAAAAAATGTAAAACAATGTCACTTCTCTCATCATCCCAGAAATTCTTAGGCTTTGGAGAAAAATTAGTATTTTTTCCATTTCTTAAGCTGTTTTTAGTTAAGGTGGATTGCTATGGTCAAGCTCTTTGTTACCACTGATCTTTTATAGTACATTTAACCATACAAGGACAAATATAGCAACTAATTACTTGGAAAAAAGTCAAAATTCATATACTGAATTTTTAAACTAAATATGACAGGTAAGAAGAAGAGCTTCTGTGATTAGGTCATAAGGATGAGCCTTAGCTCCATTATTAGGGACTTCACAAAACTCTCCAGTTTTTTTTTTAAAGAATTTAAACATATAGTGAGAAGCTGACTATCTACAACTGGGAAGAAGCCAATAATGACAGGACTATCATCTCAGATCTGCAGCCTCAAGAACTGTGGTTATTAGCCCCTGGGGTGTGGTATTCTATTTAGTTGTTCAAGGAAATTGTACATGGGAGGGAGAAAGAACTATGAAATTTACCTGTGTTATATTTTTGCATTAAAATGATTGAAAATCACCTGAATGCTAAATAAAATTATATTTGTTCCCTTTTTTCCTGGTACCAATAAATGAACTCAGGGCCTTGACCCTGCCAGGCAGGCATGCCACTGTAGAGTTTTATCCTCGGCTCTTAAAATAATATGTTGAATAATAAAAACAATATTTTTGTGCCTTAGTGTATTAAAGTAGAATGTAACAGAACAAGATAGAAGTACAAAAATTAAGTACTTTAGATAGATTTCCTATTTTATAAAATCTAGCATACATTCTAGAATTCATTTACATCTACAGGTTCTCATACCAGAAAAAAGATACAGTATTTACCTATCTGTGATCTATTTATTTCACTTATTAGTGTGTCCTCAATGTGTGTCTATTTGTACATAAATGGCTCAAACTTGTCATTCCTTATGGCAGAGTAATACTCTTATTTTACAGAAAAAAACCACATCTTTTTTTTAATTGAATTCTTTATTGGTACAATTTATATACATCTCAAAATCACATATAACATTGGGAAATTTGTACCAGTATATGCCACAAGTTAATTCTCACTTTTACCCATATTCCTACCCACTCCCCCCTCCTCCCCCCTTTATACATGCTCTTTTATTTTCTTTCTGTGTCATATTTATTCCTTCCCCTGATCACATTCCCACATGAAGTTTCCTATACAAATATTCCACTCTATAAAAGCTGTCCTACTTTCTAGAACTCATTTGCATCTACAGGTGTTCATACCAAAGAGAAGATCTGGAAATTGTCTATCTGTGATCTATTGATTTCACTTATTAGTATATCCTCCAGATGTCTCCATTTGCACCTAAATGGATCGATCTTGTCATTCTTTATGGCAGAGTAATACTCCATTTTG
>PVIC010035642.1:0-18962 GCA_004025085.1 Thryonomys swinderianus
AGATGTTGAGCATTTCTTCATATGTTTCTTGGCTGCTTTGATTTCTGCCTCTGAGAAGTGTCTGTTCATTTCAGTTGCCCATTTTTGAATTGGGTCTTTAAACTTGGGGAGGCTGATCTGTTTGAGTTCTTTATATATTGTCGATAATAGCCCTTTGTCTGATACATAGCTAGTAAAGATTTTTTCCCATGTTGTTGGTTGTCTTCTAGCAATCCAGCATATATTTAAAAGCTTCTTTTAGCAATTTATCTTTATTCTAAAATGTAATCTTTAAAAATAGTGGCTGACTGATATTAGAATATCTTGGTGACATTTCAAATATGAATACACAGATCAACCCACAGATTTTTAAACCTGTTTTTCTATACATCAAGAATAAAATAGCTATACTTAAAATAAAACTTGTAATTATATTGCTCAGGATTTGTTTTTTTTTTCTGTATTCTAAGTTGAGTTTTGAAGTTTTTAGTCATTATGCTTTTACTGTTTAGTAACCACCAACTGAATTGTTTACTTACTAATGTTAAAATATCATATTTTATTATGTCATCCTGTATTACTCTATTTTTAAATGGAATAATCAAATTCAATTTTTTTAGAAAAAATAAGTTATATCTATATATAATCTGCATTTTTAAATTGAATTCTTTATTGGTACAATTTATATACACCTCACAATCACACATAACATTGGAGAATCTGTACCAATATATGATACAAGTTAATTCTCATTTTTACCCATATCCCTACCCACCCACACCTGCCCACCCCCTATATACATGATCTTTTATTTTCTTTCAGAATCATAATTATTCCTTTCCCTCATTAAATTCCCACACCAAATTTCCTTTGGAAATTTCCCTTTCTACAAAAACTGTCATGCTTTCTTGAGCTCATTTACATCTACAGGTGCTCTTATGAAAGAGAAGATCCAGTATTTGCCTATCTGCGATCTATTTATTTCACTTACTAGTGTGTCCTTCAGGTGTATCCATTTGCACATAAATGAATGAATCTTGTCATTCTTTATGGCAGAATGATACTCCATTTTATGAAAAAAACACATCTTCTTTATCTAGTCTCCAGTTGATGGGAATTTGGGTTGTTTTCAAGATTGAGCTATCATGAACTGAGCTGCTATGAACAAGGGTGTACATCTGTCTTTCCAATGTGATTTTTAAAATTCCTTTGGGTATATTCCTAGCAAGGGGAGAGCAGGGTCAAATGGGACCCCTAGTCCTTGTTTTCTGAGGAATCTCCACACAGATCTCCACAATGGTTGTACATGTCTGCAAATCCCACCAACAGAGGAGAAGGGTTCCTTTCTCCTCACAACCTCACCAGCATTTTTTGTTGATTTTGTAATAGCAGCCATTCGTTGTGGAATGAGATGAAATTTCAGTGTTGTTTTCATTTGCATCTCTTGAATGACCAGCAATGTTGAACATTTTTTCATATGCTTCTTGGCTGCTTTGACTTCTATCTCTGAAAAGTGTTCATTTCAGATGCCCATTTTTGATTTGGGTCTTTAAACTTGGGGAGGCTGATCTGTTTAAGTTCTTTATATATTGTAGATACTAGCCTTTTGTCTGATAAACAGCTAGTAAAGATTTTTTCCCATGTTGTTGGTTGTCATTTAGCAGTGCCAGTGACTTCTTTTGCTGTGCAGAAGCTTTTCATTCGGATGAGATCCCATTTATTGATTCTTTCTGCTAGTTCTTGTGCTATAGAGGTTTTATTCATAAAGTCTCTGCCTAAGCCAATGTTTCCAAGAGTTTTACCTGACCTGTTTTCCAGCAGGCTTATTGTTTCTGTTTTAATGTTTAAGTCTCGAAGCCATGTGAATTTAGTTTTGTACATCGTGAATGAGATAGGTCTAGCTTTAGTTTTTGGCAGGTTAAAGCCCAGTTTTTTCTAGCGCCATTTGTTAAAGAAGCTGTCTTTCCTCCATTGAGGATGTTTGGCTCCTTTGTCAAAGATATGGTGTCTTAGTGTATCCAGGGTTGTTTCTGGATCTTCTAATCTATTCCATTGGTTCTCAGGTCTGTTACTTTGCCAGTACCATGCAGTTTTTTCACAGTGGCTTTGTAGTAGAGTTTTATATTGGACATTGTAATACCCCCTGCCATGTCGTGGTTGCTTAGATATAATCTGCGTTTTAAAAACATTAGTGGCAGAAAATGTTTTCTACCTCTGCAATCCTAAGGATTTACTTTGAAGCATATTTGATTTTCTCTTCTATAAATAATGAAAAGAAGGACTTTTGTTTTGAAGATATTTAGTGTTTATAAAACCTTTACTCTCTATTAATTCTTTTTCTGGTTCCGTGACATTCCTAAAAGGAAGATGTATTCAGCTTGTCCTACACTATTGCAGTGTATTCTACTGCATAGATGAACTTCTTGGTTTGGTATTTGTGAATGCCAGTTAATAATTGAAAAACAAATTACAGTATTCACAAGTAGAATTTGAACTTATTTAGCAGTCCAAAAAACATCAATATGAATGGGTTCTTCTAGTATTTTAGCTATTATCTTCCCTGAATGGATGTCCAGGATACGTATCCCAAGATAATATGTAGGATGATATTTTTCATTCAGATCTCTGAAATTGAAAAGAGAGGCTTATTTTCTCAATCAGCTTCCAATTTCCTTACTGGCTACCAGAAAAGTGAAACAGTCACTGTAGTCTGAAAGTACAGTCCATGATTTGAAGGTTGGTTTTTAGGCCTGAGGAAAAGGAGCATGTTCAAGAAGGAAGATCAGAGGAGCAGAGCAGGCATCCAAATCACACCGCACAGGAGGTAACTTGAAAACTCACTCAGGCTCGTGCGATTCAGAGAAACGGAACTGAAGGAAGAGAAGTAGGAAGTCCTCTTTGATTTTCCATTGTTGGTGAAGCAAATGTTATTCCAAATGGGAGGTTCACATTCTCCGACAGTAACTTGGAGAGCACTTGGTAGAAAATGCACACCTCAATGATTTGCTTTGTAATATAAAACAGTGTAGAATATAAAGATGACTAAATACATATATGTTCTACTCATATGCTGTATTTTGTGTACATATATTAATGACCTCTGATGTGGATACACTGTGAAGCTCTTACTTGTAATTTATTGGGGAAAGTGGCTCCTCGCCACCACTGTGCTAATCAGTGTCGCTGTTTCTTATAAGGAACTGCACACTAAAACTTCCACTAGCCAGTCAGTAAAATGTAACTTTCCAATTTTAGAAACCACAGCACAGCCATTAAAGAGGTACTTTGGTTTTTAATGCAAATAAATTATCTGATCACTATAAATTGCTTTGTGTTTACAACTGATGAATCATATGATTTGATGATTTATCTTTGTGTGAGCTAATTAACAGTTTATTTCTTTGTTTCTATCTCTAAGATATAATTAGTCTATAATATTTGATATTATATAAGCTTTTGGAAAAATTGATTTCCCTAATTTAGGTTTATTTTGTGTTATGTGACTAATAATATTATCTTTTTCACATAGGTATGTGTGTGTGTGTGTGTTGTGTGTGTGCATGTGTGTAGCTAATTTTCAGATAATGGTCATATAATTAAACTTTGGGGTTATTGTAACAGAACCAGTTACCTTAAAACATTACATATTGAGCAAATGTGGCAGTTTCTTGGAGATATAATCTGTACTCGCCTAATACTTGAAGTTGTTAAGATGAAACTGATACTGTAGATATAGCTCTTGTCTATTTTTAGTTACTTTAGATCAGCTCCACTCATTTGACTTCTGGATCATGCTATAGACAGACAGGTGCTCCTATCAACCCTTCAGTGTTACAGTGAAGGTGCTATCAGAATCAAGGTGATACCGTGAGCAGTTTGGAAAAGCATTTCAGGCAACTGTCTTTGAAGGAAGAAAGGCTTATCAGACTTATACACTTGTGCTTTGTCAGGGCAATTTGTCTGGAATACATCAAATAGAGTCCCTCTCTGTAACCAAACTTTGTTCAGGAAATACCTGAAGTAATGTTAGTAGGATATTAAGTATACTGTATTGAAAAGACCTATTGAGTTTATTAGTGCATACTGTGTACTATGACTTGGATATAATTTGAATTTGTCCCTGAAGGGTTTATGTGGTAGGAATTTGGCTCCCAGTGCAGTGATTCTGAAATGTGGTTGAGTCTATAAGAGGTAGGGCCTAGTTGTAAGTCATTAAGATAGTGAAGCCACTTTTTTCCTCAAGGATTAATCTTTGTCTCATGAGCCTAGTTCCCTAGAGAATGTAATGTCAGGAAAGGCTTCTCATACTATGCTGTCTCCTCCACACATTTCCAACTACAGAAACCTCATCTTCCATGAGGCTCTCACAAGAGCTGAATAGAAGATGGAGCCATGATGTTTGACCTTGCCAAACTGTGACTAAATTGGTCTCTTCACAATGCACTGGACAGTTCATTTATTTCACCAATAGGAAAGGGAGTAATACAACTAGTAAATAAATCCAGTTAGTTCATTATACAATTATAGAAGACATTCACAGTAAATATCTGTGAGGTCATAAAACAAATTAAATATTTATGATGTCCTAATTTTTCTAATCTTTCATTTGGCAGATGTTGGCCTTAATCGTTTTTATATTGTATTATTCACTTAATATTTTTAGTGTAAAGCAATGAAATTATTTTCCATGTAATTAAGTTTTATTCACTTAAATTATTAACACACAATATTGGTATGTGCTTTATGTATGAGCATAGTATGATTATTTTCTTGTGACTAGATATGCATGGATTTTACTGTTTGTGATTTTTCCTTATTAGTTACTAAATGGAAAGTAAACTGTACTGGTTATCAAGACTATTATGATCTTGGATCTCCTGTAAATTATATAAAACACTGAGAAGTCATTCCAATTTTCTTGGACTCAACTGGAAATAAATGCGAATATGTATATGAGTGTAAGAGAGGTAGAAGGAAAATAGAGGAGAATGAGCAGAATTTAACCAAGTAACATTTAGGGTTCTCTCTAATACTTTTACCCAAATGTTCCAGAAAGGTGACATAAAATACTCACTACATTTTCTACTGATTAGTAAAGTATGTCTTTATGACATAATGAATGATTCTGCTTTGGGTTTTACTAATTCTCACCTAGGCTTTCATCGAATTATTAAACATCTACTTTCTCACAGAAAATGCATCTCTAAATATCATTAGAATTTAATTTTTGACACGTTGGATGTTTTGAAAGCAAAGACGCTTTCTAGGTACCGTATATCCCTCTGCTCATGAGCAAGGGGTGCACAGGAACAATAGAGAGTAATGAAAACATTCGAGGAACTACTGAACACTTCTCACTGTTTAAACAACTGTTAAAATCTTTTTTTTTTTTTTTTTTTTTTTTTTTTTTTTTTTTTGCTTTTTGGGACAGGGTCTCGCTTTGTAGTTCAGGCTGGCCCTGAGCTCACTATGGTGCCCAGGCAAGCCGCCACAAACTCAGCAATCCTCCTGTCCCTGCCTCCCGAGTGCTGGGATTACAGGCGTGAGCTACCACGTCCGGCATTGTGGTGTGCGGTGCTGATTGTTGGTGGGCGTGTCTCCACGCCCAGCATTATATGTGGTTACTGGGGATCGAACTCAGGACCTTGAACTTACGAGGCAGGCGCCGGAACCACTGAGCTAACCCTCCGGCCCCGACTGTTAAAATCTTGTCGTAATAAGAAATCTGACATGTATTCTCAGTGTCATCAGATTTAAAGATGTCTTGTGTATTCCTTCTTTTCCAGGCATTATTTATATTATTTCTAATTTCTTGATCATTGTTTTCTAAGTAAGGTAGCATAAGACTGTAACCTCAACCACTCAGAAGGTTGAGGTGAAAAGAATTTAAGTTCAAGTTTGGAGAGATAAGCTAGTGAGTCTTTGTTCAAATCTGGAGAGATAAGTTAGTGAGTCTTTGTCACTAAATTTAAAAAGAAAAAGAATTTAGGATATCACTTAGTAGTACTGCATCTGCCTAGCATGAGTGAAACTCTGATTCAATACTCAAGACCAAAAAAATAAGTTGCTAACTAAAAAAGTAAGAAAATAAATGCATTTTCAAGTGGTTTGTCCTAAGAAAATTCTCAATTTCAGTAGATAATTTTATAGTGAATTTCCATGCATCACCAACTGTTTTAGGGAATGATCAGACATTTGCCAAACTGAGTTATTGATTCTTCTTGCACTGCATGTCCTATAATGTTTAAGGAAAATCCTAAACCTAATATAATTTGACATAAATTCCTTGATATATATCTGATAAACATAACTTCTTTATGTCTGGTTGAATTAATGAGAGTATAAAATCAAATTTTATAAAGGGTTTTTGCAATCTTACTGCACTAGGGCCTTCATCTAGCCAACATTTTCTTACCCCAAATCCAGAAAATAGTTGTTTCCACAGCAATATAAATATTCAGATATGTATACTTTAATCACTGTAAAATGGTTAGAGGACCAAGACTGGGTTTGATTTATTTAATTCTGGGAAACAAGGAGAGTGTACAATTCAGCTTTTTTTTTTTTTTTGAGACGGTCTTCCTTTCAAGTTTAGGCTGGCCCTGAGCTTACTATGTAGCTCAGGCAAGGCTTTAACTCAGCAATCCTCCTGCCTCTGCCTCCCGGGTGTTGGGATTACAGGTTTGAGCCACCAAACCCAGCATTTGTGCTGTGGTATGTGGTACTGATTGTGGGTGGGTGTGAGTCACCACATCCGGTATTGTTGTTTGTGGTTACCAGGGATTGAACCAGGGACCTTGCGCTTGCTAGGCAGGCACCGGAACCAATGAGCTAAATCTCTGGCCCTAGCTTAAATTCTTGTCTCCAACAGACCTTGCCTAAATCATTCTTTCTAAAGAAACACTTAAAATTTATATACATAAGAAAAACTGATTTTTGTTATATGTGTCTAGATATTATTTTAGTACAAATAATATTGCAATTTTATTTATAAAACTTTTGCATATATTACCGTTTGCAGGCCTTAACATCACTGCTTGAGGCAATCTCATTCATAAACATGAAAAAGGCTGGGGCTTCCCCTTCTGGAGTGTTTCAGGAAGGAGTTCTAGAGATTCCCACCCTCACCATACAGAGAAACCTGGTATCATATTTCTTCTGTGGTTTGAGAAACTGAAGATGTTAATGAGTTGTAGAATGTATGATGGATAGTATGAAATAGAAAATATTCAAAGTGAAATGTGGTGGAGGAGTAAGTAATGAGAGTTAAAGAAAAAAATTTGATGGTAATAAAAAAAGGGAAACAAAGCCTATATATTTAGGGATAGTGATTGGGGGATAGGTAGGGGAACAGGAAAAAATGAGAATTAAATTTTGTCATATACTGGTACAAATCTCCAATATCGAATATGATCATGATGTCCATATACAATATACCAATAAAGATAAAAATTAATTTTAAAAAAGTTTTAAAAAATATTTTAAAAATAATCTTAAAGGAACACAATAAATAAAAGTAGTTTTTCAAGAAAATCTACTAAACTTAGAATTAGTAAGTGCCCATTGCAACTGAGGGAGAAATCTTCACTCTGCTTACACCACGCCTGGCAGAAGCTAAATCTGGCTACCGGTGGATGTGGCAGAGTCTGGTCGTCTACCCTCAGATCTCAGGAGAGGGTTGCTTCGCTCCAATGAGAGTAGCAGAACACCACTGCTCTTCTAAGATGAAGGTCTTAAATTCCTGCATGTCTCATTGAGAACTCCAAAACACTGTTCCTCTAGCGAGCACTTACCCATAAGGAATGAATCTCTGTCCCAAGAAAGGCAAGATGACACCGGGGCAGCCTTGACAGCCTGACACTTGCTAGGTCACAAAGCAGTTTCCAGGCAGGAATGAGGACATCAGAGACTGAACTGCTCTACAGTTAAGATTATTAGTGGATAATGATGCTAAAAAATGAATTTATGGACTAAGTCCAGAAGAAAAAAAGCTCCCCACTCTTCCCAAAGGAAGTAACTGTATTATGAACAATATGGGAGGTGAACCCTCAACCACTCAGGAAAACTGAAGCTCCTCTGAAAGGAAAGGAGTAGGCTGAGCTGCAAGCTAGCTAGAGAAGCAGGTAGAAATGGGGTAGGAAGAGTCAGCTAAGAAAAATGCTAGGATTGTAAATGAATCATCAGAGATGGGCTTCAAATGGCTTCTGCTCAAGTCAAATTTGATCAGACTGCTGAGAAATCTATGCTCCAGGGCATTGTCAAAAGCAATAAAGTGATTAGTTCATAATTAGGGGAGCCTAATATAGAAGGTGTACTACCAACTGATGCAGCTTCACAGAGAGACAGCCAGGGGAAATCCACTGAAGCTTCTGTCATTAAAGCTGTCATTCCAGGGCTGTTTGCACACGCTCAAGGCTGAGCCCTGTGAGGAGCAGTAGGGAAGGCCTCCGGGCTCAGGGGATGTACTTCCGCTTAGTAGCTCAGTCGTGCTCTAAACCAAGACATGAGCAAACAAAAATAAAGAGAATGTGGCCTGGGGAAAGGAAGTTAGTGACCAGATTTTTTGAGGGTCCATTTTCTTTATAACAATAAAATGCCCAAGAAACAGAAGAATGTGACTGACACAAGAAAAAGAGCAAAGGACACAGGCAGCAAATGTGTCTGTGAGGTGGACTGTGTATTCAAATAAAGGCTTCAAAGTTACCATTACAAATATGGAAAAAATGCTAAAAATAAGTAAGACATAGACTTTATTAAAAATAACCAAATTAAAACTCTAGAGTTAATATGCCCAAGAACAGAGGTGAAAAGTTAACCAGAGGATCTCAGTGGCAGATTTTAATTGGGAGAGAAATGAATGCATGAACTTGAAGATAGGTCCATGGCAGGGGGGGATATGAGAAGCACAAAATAGAATGAGGACAGAGAAAAGAGATCTGGAGAAGTGCATGATCACTTTAAGTACACAACAATTAACATTGTAGGAGCATCAGTAAAGAAGAAAAAGAAATTAGTTAAAAAATATTTGATGCAAAAATGCCTGAAAAACTTCAATTTGCTGAAACAATTTACACATTCAAGAAGTAGGGTAATGTAAAGTGATCCAGTCCAAGAGAAATCATTATAAACATGCTGAAAGCCAAAAGCAGAAATCCTTGAAAGCAGCAAGAGAGAGAGAGAAAAAAAAAAACTAATTATGTACAAGCAAATCCCAGTAAAATTAACCACTAATTTGTCATCAGGAATAAAAAAGCCCAGAAGGTAATTGGATGGTATGTTCCAACTGTTGAGAAATAGAGATAAAAGCATATAGAACTCGCCTAAGTAATGAACGTGTGGAAGTTTAGAAATGGCAACTGAGCCTGCATTTGTTTTTATTGAAGTGGGTCTCAGACTCTGATGGGCCCCAACTGCCTGAAGTGCATATTTAAAGCAAGATTTCTAGACTACCACCTTGAAGATCCTTTGGAGTGGGTGGGAGGAATTTTTTACTAATGTACTCCAGAAGTAATTTTGATGTAGGTGGTTAGAAATTCACAGTGCAATAATACAGTGTAATAAAGGAAAGAGAACGCCTGAAGGAAGAGATGAGTATTTGAATTCTCATTCACCATTAGCCTGTTTAACTAGAATAAGATGTTGAACCTATTGTCTTCTAGTTAAAAAAAGAAACAAATTATACTATGCTGTATAATTTTTGTAAGAATTAAATAAGATAATATTCTGTGAACAGATTCACAAATCAGAAACGCTTTTTCTTTCCTCTGGTTCCCCATGTTTTGATCATTTTGCTTTATGTATTTCTGATGTTACCATCTAAAACTATATCTTTTTTATCTCAAGTAAATAATGTCATTTTGCTAGTATGACTGTTCTTAGGAAAAGTACAGAAGAACCTTAAATTGTGAGTAACTTGTTCCATGAGTGTTCTGCAAGACAAATAAACATTTGCAATAAGGTTTAATTTGAGAATCTAGCCATGTCCTGCAATGCAAGCAGTACATGATGGTTCAGGCAGCATGATGACAATTGAGTTCCTGGTGGTAGTGGTGCTTACTCCTCCTCTTCCTCTTCCTCCTTCTCCTCCCCTCCTCCTGTTCCTCCTTCCCCTCCCTCTCTTCCTCCGCTCCCCTCCTCCTCCCTCTCCTCCTCCTTGTCCCTTTCCAAGATTGTAGCTGTTAGTCTCCCAACATCAAGAGGTTTTGGAGCAGATCTGGGCTGTAGAAGAGGAGAAAAGGCAGAGGGATCCTTTACTTCAAATGAGATCAGGTAGATGAGTAAAATGTGAACAATGAAACCTCCTATATAAAAGTACCAGCCTAATAAGGATTTCCCATGTGAGAACTATATCTATATAACAAAATTTCAATGTCACATTTCCACAAAATTCGCAGAAGGAAGTAAAAACAAGTGTTATTGTCTAGGTTCCTTGTTAAGGTTACAAGGAAAACAAAAAGATCCCATTGAGCCAATAGCCAAGATTAGATTAATGGCAGTGGATATGGTCCTACACAGTAACACTTTTCCTGTTTCTTCACACCAACCACGAAAGTTTTTCAAGCCCAACTATGATAGAAAGTTCAAAAAATGAAGCTCCTGCATCTTAACATCATTGCTCTAGGGTACTTGCAATATCAGCGTGAAACATCTACTCTTTACTTCATAAAAATTTCTTGCTCTGTTCACATTATATAATTTTGGGTTTAACTTACTGTATTATTAAGTCTAAAAAATGTCCACACAGGGCCGGAGGGTTAGCTCAGTGGCTCTGGCACCTGCCTCGCAAGTGCAAGGTCCTGAGTTCAATCCCCGGTAACCACATACGATGCTGGGTGTGGAGACTCACGCCCACCAACAATCAATACCACATACCACAGTGCCGGGCGTGGTGGCTCACACCTGTAATCCCAGCACTCGGAAGGCAGAGACAGGAGGATTGCTGAGTTCGAGGCTTGCCTGGGCTACATAGTGAGCTCAGAGCCAGACTGAACTACAAAGCGAGACCCTGTCTCAAAAAAAAAAAAAAAAATGTCTACATAGGGGCTATCCATCAAATTATCATTCTAGCTTGATAGTACTTTGGTTATACTCTTTACATCTACAGAAGCATACAGTCTTTTAAAAAGTCAAATGAATCAAAATTTTAAATTAGTATGTGATCAATGTCTGTATTTAATTTTTCAAATTTAACTTATATTGCACAGTATTTGTTTTTCTAAGCAGTTTTAAACACTCAGTTGGTCATCCTAGACATTAAGAGGAATAAGATAAAACAGTAATATTATTTAAAAAGTTCAGGTATATAATAATTTGTTTATACTTTCTAGATTTGGGATTTATTTCAGAAGGATAAATTGTAGGTTTTTTAAAGCTTACTTCAAGTGAACTAAGTGACCATATTTGGTAATATATAAAAAAAATTCATTGTGCTTTGTAATGGCCACTTTCAGTACTGTAGTTTGTACAAAGCATGCTAAGGCCTCCCCATAGGAGAACCCCTGGCGTCCTATCAGAGGCTGTAAGTCAGTGTGTTGAATCAGCATGGTGCCATTTTAAATGATGTGTGCACAGTCTGTGGGTTTGTTATGGTTTAGGTAAGAAGTGTGGCACACAGCAGGTACGAGTAAATTTCCTTTACTGGATTGTTGAAGTTATAAGGCCTTGAGGGAGAAAAAGGAGAACTAGACATCTCATATCATTAAAGCCTTGAAGGACTTTATAATTTTTTTAGGTTTTATTGCTATTATCTATGATTTATATATAAAATAAGTTATAATATGCTTCCTCTGCCTAACCTAATTTTACACACCATAAACAAACTTTTATGAATTTTATCTGATTTTCCCAAAACATCCCTCTCATGCTCCAAAATTGTTACTCTGAACATAATAAAAAAATTAAGACTAAACAAGAGATCATGGTGTTGAGATGTCAGTTTGAACCCTGTGCATCCTGTATGATTTTTCCTCCCACTACATTACACTTATGTTAAAATGTACTATTCACACTCAAAAACAGTGGAAGAAACATTCCTGGCATAGTAAAATAATGACTACAAAGTTTACCCAAACACATAGGCTTCTGTAAAATACTTCTCACTTATTACATTTCTCTTTCTGATCTTTTGAATCCCAGTCCCCATTTCTAACCAAATTTGTTTCTTAGTTTGTACTCTTTCAACAATACACTATTCTTAAGGACCATTAAACTTGCACTACAAGAACAGGCGTCTCAAATGCTTTCTATTTAATAGCCTAACTCAGAAAATTCTAGTACAACGTGAATAAGAAATATGTCATCCTATTGTTCTGGAACTTAACTTTCACCAGCCTGGAAGACAGAGTTCAGGCTGCTCAGCCACTGAAGTGTCCTTGAGACTCTGAGAAATGCAGGGATCTTATGTGATGGTTGCTCTAGAAATTGCACTGCTTTATTTTTCAGAATTAAACAGGGTTTTTAAAATTCAAATCATAGGTACATGAGAAAGGGCTACGAAAATGTTGAAGCTGATTCACAAGAGTTTCTAAGCCCCTAAACAGTCAGATAAAAAGAGAAAATAAAACGACATGGAATGCAAATGGGAAGAATCATGAACATTATTTCAGGAAAAAAAAAATTGAGAGTATAAGAGCAGGAAAAAAAGAATTGAACTTGAGCTTTTGTCCCTTTTCTGCCTTTCTGGTAGCCAGGATCTAGTCCGAGGCACAATGAGCACCAAAGAGTAAAAACTGGAAAAGGTGAAAATATCTGTGGACAGAATGATAGGGACAGAATAAGTGGAAAGAAATATGAGATTTTGTAGTTCTTGTTTTCTTTTTGCCTTTGACAAATTCTATCAAAGGTGATAAATTCTGAAGTGTAAGATCTTTTCTGATGAAAAGACTAAAAGAAAGGAACCAACTGTTAAACTCCACCTATGTGGCATTGTATACAATATATGCATTGTCACTTTATTTGCAAGATAACTGAATTATAGTAATTATTCTTCATATTTTATACAGGAAAGGTAAGGCTCAACTGATTAATTTTGTATATCCTAAACCATACTTTGAGATTAAATTTCAAATCTAAACTCCAAATCTAATCAATAAATTTCTCACAGGACCACTCAGTAAACAACAACAAAAAAAATGCTAAACTATGTTTTCAGATTATTGATGGAAAAATGTTCATTGTTCAAGTTGAATGTCTATCTTCACGCACTCACAAAAATAAATAGCGAAAGATAGCATAACCCTGTGAATCCTGTTGGGGTCAGAAAACAATACCCCCAAGTCTGGTGTGTCGGTGTGCTGAGCTGGTCAGAAATATTCATGTCTCAGAGGTCTCACTCACCAGCCCCACATCATGTCTATTAATCATTATTTTTGCTCTTGTCCGTGGTTATCTGATCCTGGAAATTTCTTTTTTTAACTGAGGAATTTCTTTTCCAAAAAAAAAAAAATTGTGACTGTTTTAAAACCCTCTTCCTAGGACACGCCTAGGTTAACCAAGAAATGATACTCACTGGAGAATGAATACAAGACACTCAAAATTTTCACTAGACTAACAGACTTTTCACCGTCATCTGGAGGACAAGTCCTACAGAGTATATGGGAAACTTTGTGCACATGAGGCTATCTTTGCTGGCGGTGCAGGTCTGTCCCTCACTGTCCCCAAGTCCTGGGGAATTCCGTCACAGCTATTGTACATAGAGTACGAGCCCACTGCTTTACCTTAAAACTGCCCCAGTATTGCCTATTCTATCCCCCTCTCTGGATTGATAAAGGATGTGTAATCCCTGTCCTATTGAAGGAAAACAGTTTTGTAAAGAATCAACATTAAGGAGCAGTGGGTTAATAGGGGAGGTAGCAAAAAGTATCAAAAGATCAAAAGCAAGGTGTAGAAGAATGAAAAATGGAAGAAAGGAAGAGTTATCAGCATGAGAATAGATGCTCCGGAGAGACAACCAATGGGGAAACAGGAAGCAATCAAGAGTTAGAATTGAGAGTACTGAAGCCTGTGAGATTCCCAACACAGAAGAAACATTTTGGTTCCAATACAAGTCATCCTTCCACTTTTATGGAGAACCTAAGAGAATAAGCACAGAAGCAACAAGATTGTTTTAACCAAAATGTATACAACATAATTCTATTCTTTTTGGAAAATAATTTAAATCAACAGGAGAGTTTGTACATGTGTGGAATAGAGTCTGTCTCCTCTGTAAAGCTGAAAGTGAGGTCTTCCCAAAATTAAACAAAACGGGGAGGTAATATAAAAAGATGATAAAGAGCAGTGGTATTTTAAAACAAAATCTGAAGAGCAGAGAAAAACTACTTAGAAATATTTTGGAAGATAACAAAAGGCACTGAGAAACTTGTGAGTTTAAAGACTGTAGAGTCTCATTATTCTGTTTAGTCTTGTGAATTTTTCCTGTGTTTCAAAACAGGAAGATATAGGAATAATACATAGTAGTGAACAATAAATAATCAGTGAGAGCATCTGCTGCTCTTAAGAAATAATTATTTTCTAATAATAAACATATCTTACTAAATTAATATTAATTAATTTTTTTTGAGACAGGGTCTCGCTTTGTAGTTCAGAATGGCCCTGAGCTCACTATGTAGCCCAGGCAAGCCTCAAACTCAGCAATCCTCCTGCCTCTGCCTCCCGAGTGCTGTAAGCATGAGTCACTATGCCCAGGGCTAATTAATTTTTATTTGAATCTTTATTGGTACATTATATATACACATCATGATCATGCACAATTTGAGAATTTGTACCAGCATATGATACAAAAGTAATTCTCATTTCCCCATTCCTCCACCCACCCTACAACCCTGAACCCCATATACAAAAGTTTTCTTCCCTTTCATCACAATCATATTTTCCCTTGTTACCCTACACCCCCTTTCCCTTTGAATATTTTCTATATCACAATATCAACCATATATTCTATAGCTCATTTACATCTTCAGTTTCTCATACTAGAGAAAATCTAAGGTATGTACAGATCTGTGACCTATTTATTTCACTTATGAGTATGTTCTGAAGGTAAATCCATTTGAATATGAATGACTCAAACATATATACTACGAATAAGGAATTATAAAGCCTTTAACTATAGAGGATTTTACCCATCAGGATTCTTTAAACTTTTGATTGGGTCTGAATTTTAATACCAATTTAGTTTTCAAAATTGGAATACTAATAAAACTATTTTATTTATTGAAGAAATATAGAAAGCTTGAATTCTTAAAGCATTATTTAAATTTTTTCTCTGCCTTCAGAATAGAATATTGACAGTTTAGTTGTGATCATGTTTTGTTAAGGAAATTAGACATGTTAAAAGGCAGACGTCAACCATTCTAATTTTGTTCGTTTCCAAAATCAAAGTTTTATCATTACCAGGAAACAAGTATACCTCTTTAGCAATAGTAGTATACAGTTATTATCCACACACCTAGTCATTATAATATAGTTGGAAAGAAAAATCTAAGAAGTGAACACACAGAATCAATATTTGCAGGTATATGGTAGGTCTGTATAAATTACTTTCATATTATTTGATTGTTTTGGTTTCTAAAATATTGTTCCTAGATAGAATAAAGTTACTTGAAGGGCACTTTCAGAATTAGGTATTTGAACATGAAAGCTGTGACTCATTCTTTCCACTTACATATTTTACATACTCCTATATTTAAAATTTAACTTTTTATTTCATTAGCATATGAATTCAGGTTAGAAGGAGAGGTTTCTCCTCATATTTATATAACTAAACCCTAAATATGCTTAACACAGTTATGCAATCAATAAATACTTCCACTTAGGGAATGGATTAAGGTAAGAATTATCCAGACTGAATGATGGTGGAAATATTTTTATAATAACATATACTGTATGGAAGGTAATTAGGAACCTGTCCGTTTTTATTACCAAAGTGAGAAAGAGTTGAATAAGGATTTATACTCAAATTGGAAATTACTTGGGTCATCATCAAACTATTCATAATTGTTAACCAAGAAAGTATTGCTACAGTTACAGAAAACAACAATCATGAGTCCGAAAGAGCAAACTGTTCCACTTTGCCGTGACAAGCATTTGTTATACCAAAACACATGTATATAATTTTTGAAGCAAGCAATTTTAAGCCTAAAACTGACAGAGGTCAGAAAGTTATTAATTTAAACTCTTTTCCTATTTATAGGCACCACTAAACATACCAATGAGATATTGTATATCAATTATGCTTTTCCATTGTGGAAATGATTGAATTTTCAGGATATGTAGCAACAAGATATAATTTTAAAGGGCAAATCTGTGAACCTCAGTGCCCATGTAAGATATATTTAATTTATAAATGAACAGCAGTAGGAAAATGGGCCAAGTGAACAAATAAAATATTTTCTCACTGAATAAATGTTCTTATCAACAAGTATTTATCTAGCATGAACATTTGAGGTATTACATAGAATGGAGTTGTGAATGCTGTTTTCCTAATTCCAAAATGTGTGATAGGTAATATGAAATAGGGAGAATAAAATGATAGGGAAAAAGGAAAGGGAAAGTAGGGAAAAGTAGAGAAGGGAAGAAAAAGTTGGTAGAAATAAAGGAAACAAGGTTTATATATACAGGGCTGGAGGTTGTAGGGGAGGGCAGGGAAATTTGAAAAACAGAATCAAAATGTGTCATGTACAGGGATAAATTCTCAATGTTGAATGTGAACATAATGTATGCATAAAATGACAATAAATTCAAAGTATAATAGAATTTTCTAAAATAGAAGTTATGAAGAGATTGATGCTTAAATGTTACAATTGAAATTTTCAACTGATTTGATGCCTATGTTATTAAGAAAACTAACTTTTTCAACAATAATAAAAACATTTCATTTAAATGCTTTAGAAATATTAGATATTTTGTAGACTCTCTTTCTCTCTCTCTCTCTCTCTCTCTTTCCCTCTCTCCTGTTATGATGTATGGCATCTCAGATATGAAATAAATTCACATAATTGAGGCAACACAATGAGATGAGAGATGTATGGAACAAAGTAAGCTTCCATTAATGTGCAGCAATATTAGGTTCAATTTTACAGTAAATCCATGGAAAATGAAAATAATTTCTTTTCAAAAATCAGTTATCTACCAATAAATTCAATCTAAAAAATGTTAATAGTGAGCAGTAAGATAAATAATCAGTTTTTGTTCAGGTCTTATCATCTTTCAAACTTGTTTTATTAAATTTAAGAGTCTTATGTGGCTATAAAAAAGTATGGTTAAGATTATATGAGTGAGGTACATAAATGTACGTTTACTTAAATATCAGAGTAATTAAAAATCATTTTATTTTATTCATTTCCCCATTAAGCCTCTCAGCTCCTTATGTACCAAAACTTTGTTTCCCTTATATCTTCCATTTTCCTTCTTTCTTATCCCTTCCTTCCTTCATTCCTTCTTCTTTATGGCAGAATAGTAATATAAAGACCATGAAATTGAAATGGAAATCTTTCACATATTTAGATATTCCTAAGAATTATTATAGAGACACACTCTGCATGTAAACTAATTGCATTGCATGTGGTAAATAGATCATATTGTGAGACCAGTGTCTCATGATTTATATAATCTTATAGATCATATGAATTATTTCACTCAAATAGCCACTGGTTTCATACATTTTAATCCTATTGAAAAAATAGTACATTCAATCTCTAATATTTCTGATTTTCAAAATGATAAAGAAACAAATATTAAAGTTATGAAATTTCTTGTATACTTACGTATACATGTAAGATGTGGGCTGCTTTCTAGAGATATTTAAGTTTATAGCAATATTGGGTAGAAATACAAAATTCTTGCGTATCCTTGTAGGCCCTCACTATTAAAATCTTGTCTCCAAATAATATTATTGGCATACATGCCAAACCTACTTTGTTATATCTTTGTCAGTAAGCACCTACAGTTTATATTAGGGTTTACTACTGGTATCAGCTATTTTACTAATTTTATAAAATGTATAACAACATATTTATATAATTATAATATCATTTAGAACCATTTCACTGCCTTAAAATTCCCGGGTAACCCTATTTTAGCTCTTTTTGGAGAATATCATATAGTTGGAATTATACTACAAGTGACTGACTGTATGTGGTAGCTTCTACATTTTAGAAATTATGAACAAACCTGTTATAAACATTCATCTATGGTATTTCATGTTGCTCTAAGTTTCAACTCGGGTCCGAGGAAAGGATCATGGTTCTGGATAAGGTGGTAAAAGTGTGTTTGTATGTGTAGAGCACCATCATTCTACCTTCTAAAGAGCTGTAACCTTTTATATCATCAGTGAATGAAAGCCTCTTTTGCTCCAAGGGCATCTATCACAGTTGTTGAGTGAGACAGCATGCTAATTCATTAGACAGAACTGCAAAGTTTATGATTTCCTGAAGTTACACATCCACATAAATATTCAATGAAAAGGGACTCTTAGAAGTTAAGAAACAACAATAAATTAACAAATTGTTGTGATACATTGCTATGGCCCACTTAAGGGGAAAATGTTCCATGTTTTAAGAAGACATATTTATCTTATTTGATTCACTGTCATGTTTGGACTCTCTAGAAGATGGAAAACAGTGTTTTCTATTAATAAATATCCATCAATTATTACTAAGAAAACTGCAGTAATACTGAATACAATTATCATATCACTTTATACATTATATACTATTTGAATCTTGAAAGTGAAATAGCAAGAAATTTCAATTTCTCTTTCTGTTCTTTAACAATATTTTAAAAATTTGAATTTTTTTAATTGAATTCTTTATTGGTACAACTTATATACATCTCAAAATCACATATAACATTGGGAAATTTGTACCAGTATATGCCACAAGTTAATTCTCATTTTTACCCATATCCCTACCCACTCCCCCCTCCTCCCCCCTTATACATGCTCTTTTATTTTCTTTCTGTATCATATTTATTCCTTCCCCTCATCATAT
>PVIC010035643.1:0-18972 GCA_004025085.1 Thryonomys swinderianus
CTTTGAGCTTATGAGTTACCTCTATGTCCCTATGCCAAAATTTAGAATTAATTAGCAATGTGTATACAACATGTAGATCATAAATGCACCCACTGAACCCTTTGGCAATAAGAGGTCACTGGGGAATGTGGGAGGTAGGGGGACAGAAGGAGAGTGAAATAGGGTTAGCAGATTTATGAAGATCACCTATACTCTAGAACCTCATATATGCCAGCAGATAATAGAGGATAAAAGGACGTATGTGAAACAGTACCAACTTTATGATGTTAGGCCATTTAAGACTTTGTTCACCTTCTTATAGTAGTATAGGAGAAGAAATAGGGCAGCCTAAGAGTCTTACTTCTGGGTGTTGTGTTTGAGAAGAAGATAGGAGAGAGTGTGGGGTCAAGAAGTGAGTAGAGGGATCTAGGAGTAGATGGCAAAATAGAAGCTAGATTCCCCCCTCCTTTTTTATCTTGCCTGGTCTCTCAGCATGGCAGCAGTGTGAAGGGATGCAGGAAATGGCCCTGCCTCCTCTCAGACCTGGCTCCTTACAACGCAGCTCCGGGATGGGTCTGGGGCTGACCAGCAGGCCCCAATGCTCTGTAGTGGGGATGGGGCCCGGGGTCCATACCTGACTCTTCACTGCATGGCTCCTGGGTGGAGTGGGCTGGTGGGCAGTCCTCAGTCCTCTACCGCTGCCACTGGGAATGAGTGGCATCTGGGGTAGCTGAGTCATCTGTGCCGGTCAGGGTGGAGCAGGCCAGTGTGCATGCCTCAGTCTGCCACCGCTGCTGTCACCGCCAGGGATGGAATGGCTCCCAGAGCAGCTGAGTTGTCTGAGTTGCTTGGGGTGGAGTGGGCCTGTGTGCAGGCTTCAGTCCGCTTCCGCTGCTGCTGCCTCCAGGGATGGAATGGTGCCCAGAGCAGCTGAGTCCTCTGAGTCACTTGGGGGTGGAGTGGGCTGGTGTGCAGGCATCAGTCAGCCGCCACCACTGCCACTGCCAGGGGGGGAATGGCGCCCAGAGCAGCCAAGTCGTCTGAGTCACTCAGGGTGGAGTGGGCCAGTGGGCAGGCCTCAGCCCGCTGCTGCTGCTGCCACCACCAGGGATGGAATGGCGCCCAGAGCAGCCGAGTTGTCTGTGCTGCTCGGGGTGGAGCGGGCCGGTGTGCAGGCCTCAGTCTGCCATCACCGCTGCCGCCACCAGGAACGGAATGGTGCCCAGAGAAGCCAAGTCATCTGAGTCACTTGGGGTGGAGCAGGCCGGTGTGCAGACCTCAGTCCACCATCTCTGCTGCCAGGAATGGAATGGCGCCCAGAGCAGCCAAGCCGTCTGTGCCACTCGGTGTGGAGTGGGCCAGTGTGCAGGCCTCAGTCCACTGCTGCTGCTGCCACCTCCAGGGACAGAATGTTCCCCAGAACAGCTGAGTCATCTGAGTGGGTGGAGTGGGCCAGTGTGCAGGCCTCAGTCTGCCGTCACCGCTGCCGCCACCAGGGACAGAATCTGTCATTCTTTTTTTTTTTTTTTTTTTTTTTTTTTTTTTTTTTTTTTTTTTTTTTTTTTTTTTTTTTTTTTTTTTTTTTTTTTTTTAAGACAGGGTCTCACTTTGTAGTTCAGGCTGGCCCTCAGCTCACTATGTAGCCCAGACAAGCCGCCGTGAACTCAGCAATCCTCCTGTCTCTGCCTTCTGAGTGCTGGTATTACAGGCATGAGCCACCACCAGAATCTGTCATTCTTTAGTAAGAATAACTCCCAAGGGTTATCCCAAGTCATGACAAGACATAATATGACACTGCAGGTAGAAATGATAAACAGAAAAAAGTGAACACATTGGAAAGCTCAGGGACTGATGGTGAGCTACACAGATCTTCGAAACATGACAACTGCAGACATCTTTCCTTGCCTTCTACCTCTCAAAGGTACAAACCTTATTTTCCTCAATTTTTCATTTTTATATAACTGACAGAAAATCTCAAAATTGAAATGTACATCTTATGTATGGCATTATCTCAAATCTCCCTATTGACTTAATATTTCACCACATTCTCTCTGTCTCTCTCTTCCTCCCTCCTTATCTCTTTTCCCTTCTCCTCCCTCCTCCCTGTCTCCCTCTTACCCTTTCTCTCTCTCCTTTCCCTTTCTCTCTTTCTTTTCTCCTCTAGATCTAGATTTGTGTGTGTGTGTGTGTGTGTGTGTGTGTGTGTGTGTATGGCTTTTAAAAACTTTTTTTTTTTTGAGACAGGGTCTCTCTTTGTAGTTCAGGCTGGCACCGAGCTCACTATGTAGCCCAGGCAAGCCTCAAACTCAGCAATCCTCCTGCCTCTGCCTCCCGAGTGCTGGGATTACAGGCATGAGCCACCACGCTCGGCTAAAAAATTTTAAGTATGAAATGTGATGTACCACTTATCTTCAATCATCCATTGATGCTTTTCAGGTATTTTTATTTTCTGATCAGGGATATTATTTAGAATCACTTATTTTTCTTTGGTGCAATTCGTTTAATCCCATTTAATCTGAATAATGTCTCAGTCCTCCTTTAAATTAACAATCCTAATTTTATTGGAAGATCAGTTGCTTTATGTCATTCACTCAGAGTGGCTTTCTCTCCTGTGTCCTTAGAATTGTACTCAGGTTATAAATGTTTGATTATGGTATTATAGAAATGATAATATGGTTTTCTCAATGTATTGCATTAATGGGTCTGTATTCTACTTAACCCATACCTGTCATTGACTTAATTATGTGTTTGAGGTGGCTTATCACAAATTTTGCCATCATGATATATCCCTCTTTGAATTAAGTGATTTATGAGACATAATTATACCCATTCTTTAATGATTACTATGGTCTGTTTAATAATATGACAGCTATAAATTGTGCTTTTCTAATTTCTTTATTCAGTTTAAATTTAAGTGACTCTATTGGAAGTAAAAGGCATTTACTTGATTAATTTCATTCACTTTTCAGATCCATGTGTATATATACATATACATTCATATCTATATATTTATGTACATTTGTATCTTTACCTTTTATCGTTATCTAATATCACACACCCCCCCCTTGAACCTGACAAGGTGCATTCTAGCTTTTCCCTTTCTCATGTTTATATCTCCTTTACCTAAAAGTGAGATGTACTGATACTGTTGCCTTCACTATATGGACCTAATTTATCATATTTCTTTATGAAAACAAATACCTAATTACCTAAAACTCCTTCTAGGTCCCCCAAACATCCTCAGCCCCTCATCTGCTAGCTCCAGATACAACCTGCTTCCTATTCCAAGTTCCTCTTCAACTTTCATCCCACCAGACTTGCTGCCTTCCACAACCACACAATCTCACTATGTCCTTTGCCACTACCTGACATCCTTCCTTTTACAGCAAAAGTAAAGAAAACACAAGACGGAGAGTAAAATATATCATTAATCTCTTTTAAGCTTGAGTTTCCAGAAACTACCTAAAACATTGCTGTGCACTCTTTCTTAGAGTTTCTTCCATTTGCCTTTTCAGATTCATTTCAACCTTTTCCAGTCTATTCTATGAGGCAGGAAGTGAACTTTTAAACTATGTCAGTGGGTACTTTTCAGTTATTTCTTTAAATTTCTGCTTAAAAATGAGAAGTGCTAGGAGACCACCACACACACACAAAAAAAGAGAATGATGTTATTATTTTTATTATTTCAACTTACTCACTATGCTATAACGTCTAGTTGCCTAAACTTCTTGGCTGAACATCTATGATCCCAAGCTATTTCCATACATCTTTCTCCTTCTCCATTTAATAACTATTCATTCCTTTTCCCATTCCGGAGATATGGATAGTTATAATTATACATGTCCTGGGTTGTTACGTTTTACTTTATGTAAAAACATATACTTACTAAAGTAATTCAAATTAATCTTCGAATTAATCTCCTCAGAATTAGCCCTTATAAGTGCACCATATGTTCCTGCTGAAACCTTCTCACTGCCACCTTCATTGGCCTCAGAGCAACCCCAAAAGCAGACCATCACAATAGGATTAGAGAACCAAGTTGCTCCTAAAGTGGAAGAGCACACGGATAGCCTATTTGCTGATGTTATGTGGCTAATCCTCATAAATGGGTGGCACCATATTATCTGATTTTATCACAAGCCTTAATGTAGGAAGCATTTCTAGTCCCTGGTTGCTATGGCAGCAATCATGATGATAAAGACCGTGTAGTAATTTTCTTTCTATAGACTATTCAATCCTAGGAATAGCCTATTGGGGAAAATGAATTAGTATCTATAAACATACAATTAATAATGCATGCTTTCAGCCCAAAGCCACTGCAAAATAAATTTCATCATAGAGCAGTCACAGCTGAGGTGTGTACCAGTAACAGGGCTAAACTTCCTAGAATTTTCATCGAGTTTTGCAGCAGCTTGTTCTCATTGTGGTTCTGAGATTTAGTTTCATTTGGGTATCTTTGATGGATCATATCATGCCTTTTTCTTTTTTTTTTTTTTTTTGTTCTTTTGTGTGCCTGTGATATCCATTGTGTCTTACAGGAATTTTGTTTATAACAAGAGAACCATGATATATATTTTTAAAAAGGCCTAAGTCTTAAAGAACACTGCTCAAGCTTTCTGAAGTCACTGGCCAGAACTACATACGCTAAGTTCTAGCTAGCAAAATCTAGTAAGAGTGACCTAGAAGGTAATCAACTTTCTAAAATAAACTTCCAGGTCAAACAGGCTTAAACTATAGGAAAACTTCTCCCAAAAGCCAGTCCTAAAACATTGCTAATCAAAGACTTATTTTGGCTATTATCCAGTGATGCACACTGAAAAAGTTACTGATGGCGTGATTTCTGCACTAATTAAACCTTGCCAGCTTTGTGACCCTCTTTCTCAGTGTAACATAGGCCTGAAATTCAAGAAATTTTCCTTTCTCTAAATCCTGTTTTTTAAATGAATTCTTTATTGGTACATTTTATATACTGTTCCCAAACACACTCAACATTTGGGAATTTGTACTAGTATATGACAGGAGTTAATTTTCATTTTTACCTAGGAATTAAAAAGATTCATATTATAAAGTCATATGTGCACCAATGTTCATAACAGCTCAGTTTATGATAGCCCAATCCATCAACTGGAGACTGGATAAAGAAGATGTGTGTGTGTGTGTGTGTGTGTGTGTGTGTGTGTGTGTGTGTTTAGTATATATAAATGGAGTATTACTCTGCCATAAAGAGAACCTGTAGATGTAAATGAGTTCTAGAATGTATGATTTTGTGAAATAGGAAATATTCAAAGGGAAGGTGGTTGGAGAACTTTCTCTAAATCTTAAGACTCTAATAAAAAAACGTCTTTCCTTTCTGTGGTGTCACCCCAGAATAGGTCTTGATATGTAGAATAATGCCCTCCTTCAAAGATGTCTATGTCTTAATCCTCATTACTTATGACTATTTTAGCTTAAAAGGCAAAGGCCAGTCAAGCTTACAGAGGGAACTGATGGTGCTAATCAGCTGACTTTATGATAGAGATAGTATCTAGGATTATTAGACAGATTTGACATAATTCATAAGTGTCTTTAAAATGAGAAGAGAGTGACAGTGAGAACTAACAATAAAAGAATGGTCAGAGGATGAAATATGTCCTCCTTGAAGTTGGAGGAAGAGGACTGACTTCTAAGGAAAATGGTTAGCATCTAGAAGACATAAAGAACAGGCCTGTTACAGTCTGTGGAACAGTACGACTCTGCTGATTGCTTAACTTGCAGTGAGCTTTGTGAAACCTGTCAGACTTGTGACATGTTGAACTAAAGGGTCAATTTGAATTGTTTTAAGGCACTGTATTCTGGATAACTTATTACAGTGGGGAGTCACTCAGTTGGCCCATGAATATGCAAAATTAAATGCATATCAATGGGATATTTCTTTAGTTTCAACTAAATTGTTTATAATCAAATTTTATGTAATGGGTTAAATTTTTCCTTCATGTAGGAATTAACTATTGGAGCATAGCCCATTGAAGATTGAGATAATCCTTATAAATATTTACTTAAATTTTCCAATATCTTTGAGGCTAGCAGTGAAGGAAAAACCCATTCATAGTACTAAGGGTTCACATGCACTGATATTGTCACAGCCTCTCCTTGCATTGTAACACTTTCATTTTCCAGGTGAATAAAATTCAAGAGAAAAACTCAAAACACACAGAGGGAAAACAAGATTATAAACTTGGCCATGTCTTCCATGCTTATCAGCAAAAGTGATGCTTACTTTCTGGCAGTACCTAAAAGAAACTTTCTCCCCTCAGATGTTCTTGAAGACATTTTCTTCACTGCTGTGGACACTATTCTGCCTTTATCAGTGTATGTATGCACACACAGGGATGACCAGTGCATTTTTTCCTCTATTTTAATGGAGAGTTGCGTTCTATTTGGTAATGCCTAGTTATGAGATAGTGAAGTGAGACACACATAAGCATGTTTATACAAGTCATGATAGCTAAATCTTGGAAGAGGCCTACATCTCCACAATAGATGGATGGATAAAATATGAAGTAAATGCACAGAACAAAGTATTGCTCTGCCATAAAGAAACATGTCATTTGTAGCAAAATGGATGTACTTTGAGACTATAATGTTAAGTGAAATCAACCAGAAAACAAGCTTAAATGTCAATTGTTTCACTAACAATTGAAACCCAAAGTACAAATAAAGCACAAAATGACAGATGATAAGAAGTATTTCTTTCCAAAAGAAGGATTGCAGATAGAGTGAGGAGCATGGAAGATATAAAAAAGGAATTCAGACATGTTATATACACATACCAGCTCCACTATGGTGTACTGTGAACATGTACACACAATAGAGGAAGAGGATCAAGAGAATGATGGAGAAAGAAAGGAAGAGAGAGGAGCAAAAGAAGATGAAAAAAGGAATTAAGATATGTAATGCAAATGTACCAACTACCCACAAGGAATGTCAACATGAAGCAGTACAGACATGTATTAATAAATGAAGAAGAGGTCACATATCAAAATGGAAATCTCACTACATTTAAATGAGATCTAAATAGTAAAGCTATCATGAGGTTCCTTTTTATTTTTTTAAAGACAAAAGTGTAATGGGGTCCAGAAAGTTACACTGATGAATAGTAATATGAGAGGGACAAAGCAATAAGATTTCAAGAAAGGCAAATTGATCGGATGAAAATTTGTAATCTCGGCTAGTGATATTGTCTACATTACATGAAGAACCTTCAGATAAAGGCAGATTCTAGAGTTAGCTCCACAGATCCCTCAATGAGTTGTGTGAGAGGAGATAATACCCTATGAGGAAGAGCAAGCATGAGCCTTGGAAGTTCCTGTAAATGATTTTTAGTACTTCTTGTGAAGTTAGGTTACTTGAATCTAAATCATGGAAGGTGAAAGAATTCACTGCTTTTCCTAGAGCTTTTCAACAGGACAGAAAAGAAAAGGAAATACAAAGAGCAGGTATTCTTTTAGAATAGTGTTGAACTTTGTGACACTTCAGAAGATATTCTCATCTATGCTGGAATTCCTATCAAAAGGGAAGAAGTGAAGACTTGTAGATACACTTCTAGTTCCTAGAAAACTGAGACCCATACAGGGAAATGACACAGAAATAAAATCAGTGAAATAGGGATGGGAAGAAAATCCTCTAGATCTAACAGACAATTTTTCAGTACACCAAAACAGACCCTTAATGAATGTTGATAAGGTTTTCTCAAATCTCAATCAGCAAGTCTACAGTGGAATTCTTTTGGGGAGAGGTTGGTACCTGGGATTGAACTCAGGGCCCTTGTGCTTCCAAGGTAGGTGTGGTAACACTTGAGCTAAATCCTCAGCCCCTACAGTGGAATTTTAAAAGACCATTATAAAATATAAACACTTAACTTCTGATTCTTTAAAGGAAAAATAAGATAAAAACTTGCTCTACACTTTAGAGGGAAAATTTCTTATATCTCCAAACAATTGTTTGGTGTCTATTGGTTGAATTTATTCACTATTTCCTCAATTCATGTTTTGAAGTATGGACTAAACCCTCTGAATATGTTGATACTTGGAGACAGAGATACTTAGAGACATGTCATTCTTTATAGAGTTAACCATATTAAAATGAAGGTCTTATTGTGGACTGTGAACCGAGGAAAACAGAGCCGTTTTGGAAAGAGGAAGGCTGGACACAGATGTACACATCAGTATCAACACTATACCAAGTGTCATAGGTACCAAAGGACCCATTACAAGCTAAAGAAAAAAGGCCTCAAACAGAACTTCCTCAGAGACACTATAAGTAGTTTACCCTGATCTCATATATCTATCTCTAGCCCTGAAAGCCTAATTTCCATTGTTTAAGCTACCTATATATCAGTATTTGTTTCTTTAATGTGACATTCCAAAAAAAAAAAACACTAATATAGAGGAATCTAGTGATTCCAACCAACCAGATATTAGCTAAACTATTCACCATGACACAGCAAAACTTATTACTATCTTAAATTGACTTTGACATGAAGCTTAAAAAAGACAACAGAAGTTGGGCGTGGTGGCTCACACCTGTAATCCCAGCACTTGGGAGGCAGAGACAGGAGGATTGCTGAGTTCGAGGCTTGGCTGGGCTACATAGTGAGCTCAGGGCCAGCCTGAACTACAAAGCGAGACCCTGTCTCAAAAAAAAAGACAGAAATTATTTTAGGAGATGTGTCAAACATCAAAAATATATAGACTTTTAAAATTATGAAAGTGAAGCATCAGAAACCAAAGATGTAAAAATTCTCTAAACAACATTAGATAGATTTTTTAATTTCTTTGCTGGGGTTTGAATATGTTTTCAAGTACTGTGTGTCAATTTTCAGATGGACTAACATATTTCTTTTCTAAACTTTCAGTCTTTAAACCTGTTTGATTTTTATATTTTTAACCTTAGGAATGAAAAATCTTATATGAGCTACACACTTTATGGGAAGCATTAGAAATGAATTCTATAAGCCCTTATTCCTTACTCAAATATTACACTGCCTTGACATTCATGATTTTTCTGAGATTTAAAGAATCAGTGGTGTCCTTAAAATAAAATTAGCAAAACTTTTTTTTTTAATTCTTGAGCTTTCTTGTTAACAGTATTTTAACTAGTCCTTGTGCCTACATACTCTATACCCCAGGAAAACATTACCTATGTTCTTATAAGTTAGTTACTAAACTCCACATTTGAGAATTTTATCACTATTAAACTCTACATTGTTACACAGAGATATGGCAAAATATTGCAAGAGTCACAACTAATGTCCAAGTTCCAACACCTGAAATTTAAGGTTATTCTCTAACACATCATTCTAAACAGCCTCATGAAAATTAGTCAGGAGATCTCACTGGAATAAGCATCAGACAAGAATTATTCTTCAAAAGGATTTTATTTAATTTTATTGACAATAAATCTAGCTTTGAGAATTAGTCACATTTCACCATGAAGAAGGACTCCAGAATTCCTCACAACTAGGAGATTGTCCTGTATGTGATCTCCAACTAAAAGTTTTCAGTTTTGCCGGGCATGGTGGCTCATGCCTGTAATCCCAGCACTTGGGAGGCAGAGACAGGAGGATTACTGAGTTCGAGGCTTGCCTGGGCTACGTAGTGAGCTCAGGGCCAGCCTGAACTACAAAGCGAGACCCTGTCTCAAAAAAAAAAAAAAAAAAAAAAAAAAGTTTTCAGTGTCTCTAGACCCAGTGAATTTTTGAAAATGCATAGTTAACCCAAGACCTTGGAGAACCTCATGAGCTTGGAAAGCAGTTTTTCACATCAAGGTTTCAATCTCGTTCTTGTTTTTGATCTAAAATTTATAAAAACTGTTCTTTTTTTCTATTGACTCCAGTTTGTAATCTACCCAGAATGGCACTTTTTGTCTTCCCTGTTTACTTTATTATAATTGTTTGATGAGAATATAATGATTTTAGTTTCATTTTTTTATCTACAACAGAAACCACTGCCCTTATTCTTACTGCACATTTATGCCATTCAGCACAGTCCCTATGAAATTGTAGTCAATGGAATTTCTTCTTGTAAAGAAGCTGAAGCAAATTATGTCTGTCTTTGATAAAAAGAGGAAATTGGTAAAATACATAGCAACCTAATTTTGCAGATCTTGATTGGTAAGTCTGTGTGTGTGTGAGAGAGAGAGAAAGAGACAGAAATAGACTGACCGACAGAGGTCAGAAACAGACAGAAAAATAAAGACATGTTGGCATCAGACAATAACTGGGAATCTGAAATGTCCTTCTCAATGGGCAGGTTACATTTCTTGAAAGACAAAAATAAATGGAATAGAAGAAAAAAATGAAAGGAGGCAGAGACAATCTGATTGGTTACTGATCATATGTGTCTTATTTAGTTTGAACAGTTGGTCACTTGTAATTGGCTGGAAGAATAGTTTATGCCTGTTTGCAAGTGTCAGTTTTCATTAAGAATGCAAAGGGAAAACATCAGGCTAAATGTATTATGTTTAGAGGCAGGTTTAGGCAGACTGAGTAATTGTCTCTAAATTTTTGTCTTTAATTTGGAATTGAAGTAGGATTACTTTAAAGTAATTTTAATTTAGAACTAAATAATTATAATCTTTTATAATTGCAAATTTATGTTGAACACCTTCATGCAGTAATGGTCCTATTCCTTGCTACCTGAGAAATGCAATGGACATTCAAATATGGAACCATTCTAATACTTTGCTTTTGACTTTTTGTTATAAACACCAGTATGAACATTATTTTTCTGGCTCTCTATACGTCCCTATTTGACCCTACCTCTTTTATGACCACAATGTCAAGTACTCTCTGCAGCTTTTACCTCAAAGCATTAGAAACAGTATTTTAACAACTTTTGCTACATAAAGATGTCATATCTACAAAATTTATGTTTGAAAATCTCCCTTTTACAATGAGCCTTCATATTCCTTGGCCTTCTTTTGATTATTTTCCCTGGAGAAGTGACAATTGGTGATTTCTTCACTATAGCACTCTCAGAACTCTTTTTATTTGGATGCTCTTTCTATTTATTTCCACACTTCCAAAAATAAAGATCCCAAGTGAGTTTTTGTTCACTGAACTCCAAAAGTTGAATTCCAATTAATAGGCACTTATTGCATTTTCTCTGGTCCTTTAATAATTTAACAAGCACTATTTGAGAGAGCTGATGCTCTGACTATGAGTCACTGCATCATTTTGATGTGTCCTATAAATTAGGATTTCTTCAAAGCTATAAAATGTACAATAGGAAGTTTGTATAACATAGCCATGAACACACCTGAGTTACAATCATTAGACTTACAAAGTCTTTATATATGGGTATTTCAATAGATATATGCCTATATATCCTGATAGATGATGTATAGATAGACATTAGAGAAATAGACAGATAGTCAAGTGCTTGTAATCTTTGCTCAAACAAACCAAATTAATCTTCATTATCCCATTATATTTTGACCCAAACAGTTATTGACTGTACATCATTTTTCTGCTCTTAACACTTTCTGTCTAGCACCTTTATCTCTCCTTTTCAGCTCTTTATTGCACATTCTACTTCCATCATAAAAGATGTTAGTAAGTGTTGGTGTCACTTCCTATTGTGTAATCGAAAACACAATTACTTCCTCCTTCTAGCCCAATAAAGTAAGACAATAACTTACAATCAAGGCCCAGTTGATCAACTTCAGTCAGCCTTTTGCACCCAAGGTTTTGATAACAAGAGATAAAACCAGCCTTGGATGGAAAATATTTCAGCCATTGATGGGAAAATCTGTACCTATACTGAAAATGGCCAGATTACTGCCTTCAAATTATTCCATAAATAATACAGTATAAAAACTATTTCCATTGTATTTACACTAAATTATATCACTAAAATAGTCTGGAGACATTTAAATCAAAGAGGATGAATATAGGTTATGTGAAAATGCTATGCTGTTTTATATAAAGGGCTTGAGAATAGGTTGATTTGGAGGGTGATGGATGTTCTGGAACCAAAGTCCTATAGATCCCAGAGTATTTTTAATTCATTTTATTTTTATTAGTGAATGTTTACAGTACATAATAAATTTATCATGGAAAGTTAGTACATCACACTTCTTAATGGTTTTATGTTCTCTTTCATTTCTTTCTTTCCCTCCTCTCTCCATCTCTCCATTTGGAAAAAATCATAAGCTAATTCTCCATTCTTCCAAATCTGTGGACTACAGACAATCTAATATTAAGAGCTGGTAGAGATTGTTAAACTCCTCAACAAAATGTTCCTGTAAGTAAAGTTCACAGAAACTTTTGTGTCCCCATTTTAGTACATGTGCTGCAGAAGTGAGTGAATGTCATAATGTTAAAGCTGCTTTGGCATGGGAGCATTTTTAGACAAAATTCTTTGTACACCCTCTCTTGTGACTCCTCCCTTCATTATATATCTCCTCCAGTTTGCATGGTTAAGAGTTAGTTTATGGCCAGGTGTGGTGGTTCCACCTGTAATCCCATCACTCAGGAGGCAGAGACAGGAGGATTGCTGAGTTCCTGGCTTGCCTAGTGCCAGGGCCTGATGGCAATTGGACAGTGCCTGAATTGGGGGTGAGGATTAAGAAAAACACAAGACAGACAAAAACAGACAAAGGTGGGATTGGGAGGACCTCTCAGTCAGTACCGAGCAGGCACCATGTTTATTGATCAGGCTATATTTATACTGATTTAGAAGGGTAACATGACATCAATAATGGTTACTATGATCTTATATATTGATCGTTTGGTTGGTAGAAACAAAAGTAGGTAATCAAGAGATCAGTACATTTCTTAGAAACAAGAACAGAAACAACTGGTAACTATAAACATGATGATCATAAGACTGGAATCAAGTTCTCAAAATGTTAAACTACAATTCTCTTAAATCTTTTCCCTAATTCTAACTTCCTTGTACTACTTTCTATTAATGCTTAACTTTTCAATAGAATGAGATCAGAAGAATAAGTACATCCATCATTCCGCTAATTCTATGAAACTCTGTCCTAGCCCATGTAGAACTGGAAGAGAAACAATACATTGCTAACTTGAGAGACAATGGTCAGTGGGCCCAGCTCAGGAATAGGGGAATTTTCCCGGAGCCAGAACATATTTTATGGCAGTAACCCAGTGCAGCTCCTTGTTAGAGCAGATCCTCTGGTATATTCGGGGTAACACCATAAAGTGCAGACACCTGGCTCAGGAGTTATTCCCCAAAACCCCAGGCATAAATGCCTCGTCCAGTTACACCATGCTGAGCCACTTTCCACAGCCTAGGCTACATAGTGAGCTCAGGGCCAGCCTGAACTACAAAGTGAGACCCTGTCTCAAAAAAATAATAAAAATTAGTTTCTGTTGCTTAAGCCCCCAATCTGAGTTGTTATTATTGTTGGTATTTTGATTGTTTCCTCTTATAAGTCAGTGTCTAGCATGTAGCTTTCTTCGTCTTCCATTTAAAATAAACAAACAAAAATAACAAAATGCATGAAAGCATAAGGCTTTCTTATGTAAAGACCAATCAATCTTTCTCCAAAATCCACTGTTTTACAGACTATGTGCAAAAATTTTGCATTCTTTCTTCTCAACAGTTACTTCCACTATTACATTATATTTGAAAACTTCTATAAGCAGAAATACTGGAGTCTGTGAGTAACATGCTCATTCTCATAATACTGCTTCTCATCTAGTAAACAACAATCATGCATTCACTTTATGAAGCAGAAAGTGGAGAATGATAATTAAATGGAAAAAAAAAAAACTACAGGCCATGAGAAGTGTAGTTATTTTAAGTGAAAAGATAGTTTTGACTTTGGAAATTCAGTGTTAGTATTTATGGACACATTTTTGTTCAGAAATACATAGGTGGTTAATAAAAAAGTAGTAATTCTTCATGGATGTATACAGTCAAAATAAAATTCAGCGACAGAACAATAACTGTCAGATTTTTTCTTGTTCTCCTGCCCTGAAAGAGCGCATGTAGATTTGCCTTTGTGAGAGATATAACCTTGTTGACTACTTTACCTGGTGAAATGGACTTTTGAAGTCTTACAAATATGTCACTATTGCTCATATTACTAAATTTTATCCTACTATTCATAAAATAGAGGATAAATGTGATCTTTTATCTATCTTACCTTTAAAGCAATTTTTTCTTGAATTTCATTAACCTTTTAGAAGTTTATTATCTACTCATGTTCTTTTCCAGAATTTTTGAAGTCTCTAGGGAAATTTTAGTTATATGAGCTTGGTATTCTCACATGAGCTGATTTCATAAAATGTACACAAGGAGAATGCATTTTTCTATAGGAGATAAATAATGAAAAAAAATAATTCTGAAATATCATGTAAATCCTCATCAATTAATATGTCATTAGCTGATATTTTAAAAACAAATGCTTGAATGAAATAAGTACAAATGAACAAAAATACATAATTTCATTCACCAAACCCATAAAAAAAAAAACCAAAATATCCTTGCTATATCTTGAATCCCTGCAGGAAAATGACTACAGCTGAAATAATTAAATTTTCAAAGATATTCTTTACCATTTCAATAGTTTTCATATGTGTTTATTTTGGGGATTCAGTGAAGAGACTTCCACACTCTAATTTATTGCCTCTAAGAATCTCCCTTCAATCAGCCAGTTTTGTGTACAGGACAGATCTATTCAAGCTGGAATTCTGCTTTTTATCTATCTTTACAAACCAACAAAACACATAAACCCAGGACCAGAGATTTACCTCATTGGTTCTGGCACCTTCCTACCAAGCGCATGGTCCTTAGTTCAATCCCCAGTAACCACATAAAACAATGCTGGGCATGGTGGCTCATGCCTGTAATCCCAGCACTCAGGAGGCAGAAGCAGGAGAATTATTGAGTTTGAGGCTAGCCTGGGTTATATAGTGAGTTCAGAGCCAACCTGAACTACAAAGTGAAACCCTGTCTAAAAAAAACATAAAAACCAAAAACATAATTCCATCTTTGTTTCAATAGTTTCTTTTTACTACTGGGATCTATATGGTGATCATAGAATGGAGATATTAACAACTAACAGGGATTCCATCCAGTGTCAGGAGACAAATATGTAGATATTGACCCCATACCTCAGATTGTCAATTTTTAGTAATAATCTCATGTTCTTCTTTATATATCTTGGTTTCACTGAATCCTTACTACCTCACTGCTGTGAACTCAATAGTTCTCCCCTACAGTCTTTTCCTTCTCCCTTGTTCTCTAACCTCTCAGCTACATTTTTCAAGAATCTATTTTGCAATTGAATTCTTTATTGATACCATTTATATTCATCTCACAATCACATATAACATTGGAAAATTTGTACCAGTATATGACACAAGAATCTATTTTAAAAATTTGGTACTGAGTAAGGCCCTAGAATGTGGAATCTCAGAATGGTATTATGGGAGGTTCACTCACTTCTCCACCCAAGGGCAACAAAGACCCTACTGATGGTTTAACTATAGTGCTGATCTATTAGGGCATGCTCAAATGCCATTCAAAGTATGATAGTTTTATTAAGTGGTTTAATAGAAATCACAGGCTAAAACAAAAGCATTAACGTTCTCAGTAGTCTTAGTAATTGAAATGTTTTAACCACTGAAATTGTAGTTTATTAAAATAAGTAGTTTTCATAAAGGCATTGGAAACCACAGAGTTAGGAAATTATAAACCAAGGTCATTCAACGGTTGTCAGATCATGACATAGAAGTCACCAACCCAACACTGAAATATTGAAAGGAAAGTCTGTTGTATATCTAGAGGATGGACTACCAGAAAAACAGAAAAGGGATGCAATTGTAAGTCAAATAGTTTGGCAATGGAAATGAATATACTGTCTCCTGTGGGAAAATCAGGCCACTAAAGGAAGAAATGGTTCACTGAAAGACAGGAAGAAACTATTTGGGTGGATGTGCTTAATAACTTCCAACACTCCAACTCCATAGACTGCTTTGGGTCATAAGTCCTTTCAATATCCTTTAGAGGATATTAATTTCACTTTGGTTGGTAATTCTCCAAAAATCTGCACTATTCCTTTGGTTACAGATCAGTGAAGGGGTCAACTGGACCCAAGAAAAATAACACAGTGCCTAGTCCAAGGAAATGCCTGTCCATTAATTGAAAATAATCATGGGACTTGGAGAGAATACACAAATGGAAACCAGACTAACAGACTTGAGAGTTTCTTGACAGTGCTGGACAGAGGTATGGAGTGTAGCATAAAGATAGTTTTTTAACATGAACATAATGTATCACTTAGGATTTAATATCCTATTAAGATACAGCTAGCATCTGTTCTAATATACTTCAGCACTTATTCTTTAAGGTCAGAATCCATAATACCTTGGAAAATAGACTGAGAATATTAGACTTTACTTGGCAAGGTATTGAGGAAAGTGAGAATTGTTCTCAATGATAAAAATAATCTGAGACTGAAAAAATCTACCATTACATGTATTCTTATCTCACTAAAGTGAGCTTCCACAAACTGTGGCCTGAAGCCAAATCCACAGGGAGACCTGCTTCTGTGAACCAAGAAACCTTCTTAAATTTTTAAAAGGTTGTAAAATAAGCAAGTTCTCTCATGTGGGATAACACTATCTACAACAAGGTGTTTGGAACTGATGGAATGTACAGCAAAAGCAGCAATGAGTAAAATGCTCTGAACCTAAGAAACCTGCTGAAAAGTTAATGCTACTAAGGTTGAGATAGGTAGCAGATTAGGCTTTTGATTGATGTGTATGGCCAAAATATATCAAAAGCTATGATCAGAAAGCCGATCAAGACAGAAAGAAAAATTGCAATACGGCATTTCATTTAGCTTCCAAAATGGAATCAGTTTTCAAAAGAAGAGCACACTGATTAAAGTAAGTGTGCTTCTCTTGAGGCATCCCCTGCAGTCCCCCCACAAATGGACACTCCAGCCTCCCTCTGAATGGCTCGTGGGCACTAAGTAAAATCCCTGCGTCTGGACAAAGACACAGCTCGAATATTCTCTGTCAGATCCGGCACCTGAAGCAGCTGGGACAGTGGAGACCCGAGGACATGGTGGAGCTGCCATTGGACCGAGGCTTTTACAAATTATGAAACATAGCACTGGAGTGGAAATTCAATTCAAACGAGTCTGGTGGGTCCCCCTAATCAAACTTGATTATTTTCCCAGTCCATAAGTTTAAACAGTATGGATTAAAAATAGATAAACCAAAAAGTTTATTTAAAATCATTAAATCTATGAACATGGTGTCACTTTTCCACTGATTTAGGTCATTGATCAATTTTAAGTAGTATTTCATAGTTTTCAGTCTATAAACCCCAAAATTTGGCCATTAAATTTATATTTCAATATTTTATTTTGATACTATTGTAAATAGCTATTAAAACTATTTATAGAATGCCCATTACCAGTGAATAGCAACATAACTAATTTTTTTTATGTAGATCCTTTATGCTACTCTTACTTATTAGTTCTAATACCTTTTGGCAAATTCTTGAGACTAATTACACACTGCTTAATATTATCTGCATGTAGAGACAGGTTTATTTCTGTTTTCATTTAAGATAACTTTTATTTCTTTTTCTTACCTTATTATCCAACAGACCATCTAGTGTAATGTTAAATAGAAGTAGCAAAGTGCATAGCCTTTAATTGTTCCTAAATTTAAAGCTCAAATGGAGATCTTCCTTGTTTAGTGACCTATTTAGCAACTGTTTGGACTTACACCAGGAATGCTATTCAGACTTAACACCCACATTTGCCCTGATAAGCCAGGAACCTGAGCAGCAGTGTGACATTATGATGACTTCTTCTACAGTGCAGCACTGTAATTTTTGCTGATCATATTGTGCACTATGTACTGTAGTTTTATGTTTTATTCATTATAGAACTGCATGTTGGAGTTATGCACATGTTATCAAATTGGAGTTTCCTTTGGCCATTGCCTTGTTCTGAATATTATAAACACATACTATATGCAAGTCCTCATTTAGTGACCAATCTATTTAATGCCCTAGTCCAAGCAATAGAACTTGGTAATTAAACAAAAATATTCATATACAGTTTGTACCATTAAATATGATTTAGGTATGTGTTTTTCATAAACACTTTTCCACCATTAGAAAAAGCTAATAGAGCATTTCAATCAATAAGAGATGTTGTATGTGATCAAACACTTCTACAAGATGATCATTATACCTCCTCCTGTTGAATTAGTACAGTATATTATGTTAATTGATTTTCAGTTGTGAAACTAATTTTACATCTTGGGAGTAAATTCCACTTGAAAAATACTATTTTGCTTATTTCAGCCTGATGGCCTTTATTTGCTGATCAAGATTTTCTCATTGTACTAATAAAAGATATTGGTTTGTAGATTTTTTTTTTTTTTTTGAGGCAGGGTCTCTCTTTGTAGTTCAGGCTGGCCCTCAGCTCACTATGTAGCTCAGGCAAGCCTTGAACTCAGCAATTCTCCTGTCTGCCTCCCAAGTGCTGGGATTACAGGCGTGAGCCACCATGCCTGGCAGTTTATAGATTTTTTGTGATGTCTTTATCCACTTTGAGCATCAGTGCAATATTAACAATGGAGAATATGTTAGAAACATATTTTCTCTCTTGTGTATTTTGGAAAAGATTATGTAAAATATATTGTAATTTAAATGTTTGCCAGATGATTAAGTAGTTTGTGATTAAACCATTTAATTAGAAATTATGCATTTATAAATTAATTTTTCCAATTGTTACAGTGTTACAGGCTTTTGTGTTGTATATTTAACTTTAGCTTTTTCTCTTTTTTTTTTTTTTTTTTTTTTTTTTTTTTTTTTTTTTTTTTTTTTTTTTTTTTTTTTTTTTTTTTTTTTTTTTTTTTTTTTTTTTTTTTTTTTTTTTTTTTTTTTTTTTTTTTTTTTTTTTTTTTTTTTTTTTTTTTTTTTTTTTTTTTTTTTTTTTTTTTTTTTTTTT
>PVIC010035644.1:0-18952 GCA_004025085.1 Thryonomys swinderianus
GAACAGATAAAATATTTGGCTTTGGTCGATATTTCACCATACTAAGGAAATGCAAGGATCCATAAAAGTGAGAGAATGAGGGTTTGTACAAGTGATATGACTAAATACTTTTCTAAGAGCTGGTTGTGTTAGCTGACTTCATAAGTTCTGTGCTTCATTTTCTACAACTTTTGGAAATTCACTAGAATATGAAACCCTGAAAAATCGTATAAGAATGTGCTTTAATGAATATATTCTGAGGTTTCTGTCTTTGTACCTGTTTCAGCTCAGGTATCTGAAACTTTTATACAAAAATGCTTTTGTTTAATGTACTCTCAACTATAATGAATATTCTCTGTGATAGAAACTAGTATTGCATAATTGCTTGAGGACAATTTTAGTTCCTGGTTAGATAGAAGCAAAACCATGGCTTTTAATGACTGTTAGGTTTGAAAAATCTGTGAAAAATGTGCATTTAAGAATATAAGCAGTTAATATTTATTGCTTTACTAGCTAACAGGTTAGGTATGTTTGTATATATTGGCAATTGATTCATTTGGGAAAAACTTTTAATATACTAAAGAATAGATATAAAATGTGTAACATAGATATAATAGATATAAGATGCCTATAGTTTGACCACAACAATTTAAAGGTATGTAGCTGAAACTATTAAAAATATTGACAGGTAGGTACCTAAAATATATATTATAGGTATTTATTTTAAATAGATACTAAATTAATGGACCAGACAATTTTAAGTAATAACTTATATGTAACTCTATTCATTAAGAATGATTTTGGGTAATAATGAGAATTAACTTCTGTCATATACTGGTATAAATTCCCCAGTGTTGAGTGTGATTGTGAGCTGTATATAAAATGTATCAATAAAGAATTCAATTTAAAAAAAGAATGAAGATTTTTTTTTATTTAAAAATTCAACTTTTGAGGCTGGGGATTTAGCTCAAGTGGTACCATACCAACCTTGAATGCACAAGGGCCCGAGTTTGATCCCTGGTACTGCCAAAAAAAAAAAAAATCAATTTTTGGAAGACAAGGAATAATAGGACAATTAATTTTAAAATAAAAATGAAAATAAAAATAAAAATAAATATGGAAGGACTAATATAAAACATTGATCACACTTACATGGAAGGGAAGAATGACTATATAATACCATAGTGAATTTACAGTTAAATTATGTACATTTTCAATGTTTATATGGTCACTTTATTTGATGTCATGGCGAGTAAGTATAACTAATCCAGAGGT
Organism: Thryonomys swinderianus; assembly: GCA_004025085.1. NCBI lineage: Eukaryota > Metazoa > Chordata > Mammalia > Rodentia > Thryonomyidae > Thryonomys > Thryonomys swinderianus. Next base: position 1,255 of record PVIC010035644.1, read on the forward strand.
TTCTTTATTTTTCTGTTTCTATTTGACAGGTAGATACCTAGCATGTATATTATAGGTGTTTATTTTAAGTACCTAGATACTGAATTGATGGGCCAGATAATTTTAAGTACTATACTGTATGTAACTCTATTCATTCAAATTCATAGTTTTATTTTGATTTAAAGTAAATGTAGCATGTTTTAATATATAATAAAATATACTATTATTTTACTAAGTAGATCTGAAAATGGATTTTCTGTTTCTCTTTATCAAATCATTAAAAGGGAGAAGCAGGATCCCCAGGCATACCTGGGCATGACGGACCGCGGGGAGAGCCTGTGAGTACTTCATTCATCTCTAACGGATGATGTCCTTGATGTGTCATGAAACCCAGGAGTAAATTCTCCTCCTTTTGTCCTGGTCTGGTTCAGTGACTTCAGGATTTTGGGTGTTGTAGAGGTCTGTGTAGAATACTGTATGAAACAGAATACTGAGATTTCTCACCAACCAGGAAGCATGCTGGGTATGGAACGGATCACAGCCGCAGACCTTCATGTTCCTTGAGTGGGTAGCACAGACATCGTGGCCTGTGGAAGAGCCTTCAGTCCATGTTACTTTGCCATCGGTGTGTTATTTCACAACGTGCGCTCTGAGCTCATGACTTCAATAACAATCAGGGATAGTGAAACATAACATTAAGAAAATACAAATAAGAACACTAGATATCTATTTTTAGCAAGTAAATGAGATGATTCTTCTTCAGATGAATTTTGGAATTTTTTCTTACTTTTATTTCTATAACTCATAATATTGATTGAGTGATTTTAATTTTTGTTAGTACATCCTTGCAGTGCCCATTTAAATAGCTGAGGTCATTTGGTTCATTGGCTGTACCTGTCCTCGGGGAACTGGTGATTCGCCTGAGGGGAAACTAGGTCAAGAAGCAAAATGATGAGTATGATAACATTCTTGCAGAGCATTCATTTGACAGATCAGAATCCACATACTGGAAATAGACACAGAAGGGCTTCTTACAGAGGGTTGATGGATTGAACTGTTCTTAACATTTCTCAAATTTTAACTAAATTCTCCATGTGTGTATTAAGATGCACTAGAGCAAGTGCTATATAGAACATCTACCTTTAAGAAGCTGGTAATATAATTTGGAGACTGAAGTAAATGTGTGCAAATGACTCCCAACATAAGGATGTTTATAGTAAGTGCTGGGTATGAACTAGACGTGGACTGAGAAGGCCAGGGTTAAAGACAGTCTCTCCTGGGCTGGAGATTTAGCTTAGTGGTTCCGGTGCCTGCCTTGCAAGCTCAAAGTCCTGAGTTCAATCCCAGTAACCACATACAATGCTGGGCGTGGTGACTCACGCCCACCCGCCATCAACACCACGTACCACAGTGCCGGGCGTGGTGGCTCACACCTGTCATCCCAGCACTTGGGAGGCAGAGGCAGGAGGATTGCTGAGTTCCAGGCTTGCCTGGGCTACATAGTGAGCTCAGGGCCAGCCTGAACTGCAAAGTGAGACCCTGTCTCAAAAAAAAAAAAAAAAAAAAAAAAAAAGACAGTCTCTGCTATGTGCTGCCCGTGCGAATGGGACAGGTCATATCATGTCTATGAGTGCCTTCCTCTTCCTCTGAATAGTGTAGATGTTTATAAAGCTTTTTGTAAAAAAATATGACTGTTGTGAGGCTCACATAGGAAACTTGAAAAGTTGTAAGAATATCACACAAATGCATGAGATTTTTCTGAGTGCTCAGGAGTATAGGGAGGTAATCCTGTATCTTGGGTGGATTTTTTTACCAAGAATTTGGGGCTAGTTTTGAGAAAGGGAGAGGGAGAGGGAGAGAAGGAGGGAGGGAGGGAGGGAGGGAGGAAGACGATGTAATTCACTGTATTACTCTGTATAATGTAATTAAAGATGTACCTAAGTAACAAGGAAATAGCTAAATGAAGTCTTGAGTAGACAATGAAATGTTTCTGTTGGGTGACAGTAAGTAGTTAGGAAGATAATTAGGACTGTAATATGGAGATCGTGAACTGTTAGCAAGGTAAACATTAATTTACTTTCCACTGAAACTTTTGTGGGGATAAAAATCATGTTTCACAGGAGGCAAGTTACAAGCTACTGGTATGTGAAGAATGGAAGGAAAGGAGGAGACAGATAATTCCTGGGGTATTGTGACAGACAAGGGAAGGGACATAAGACCTCAAGTATGGCCTGACTAGGAATGCAGAGAGTTCACTGGGGAGAAGGTGAGCTCATGATTATTATTATGTTGGAAGAACTTAAAAGCCTGGGGACCGGATATGAGACTGAGTCTGATTATTCATTTATGTTGTAGTTTTAGGAAGAATATAAAGAGAAAGAGAAAGGCAAATAAATGCACACAAATGGTAGTTATGGGGAGGGAGATAAAAAGGGAGGAAGACAGGGAGAGGGAAAAGAAAAGAAAGAGAAATCAAGAGGGAACTAAGAGACAGAGGAAATTAGTTCATAAAGCCTTTGCCTATGCTGATGTGTTCAAGAGTTCTACTTATTTTCTTTTCCAGTGGATATTTCTATTTTAACATTATATATTTGTTTTGTTTTGATTATAGTGTAATGCGTGGTAAAAGATATGGGTCTTGTTTTAATCTTAGGCAAGTTGAAAACCAGGGTTTCCAGCACCATTTAGTAAAGAGGCTGTCTTTCTTGCAGTGAAGGGGTTTGACTCTTTTGACACAGATAATTTAGGTGGGTATGTCTGGAATTGTTTCTGTATCTTGTAGTCTGTTCCACTGATCTTTATGTCTGTTTCTTTTGCTAGTACCACATTTTTTTTTAAATCACAATAGCTTTGTAGTAATATTTCAAGTCAGAGATTGTGATACCTCCTCCCTCGTCTTTGTTACCTAGAATTGTCTTTGCTATTCTGGGTCTCTTCTGGTTCCAAATGAATTTTAGGATTGTTTTCATTAATTCTATGAGATATGCTGTTGGATTTTTTATTTGGATTGCTTTAAATCAGTATAACAATTTTGGAAGTGTGATCACTTTCACTATATTGATTCTTTCTACCCAAGAACAAGTGATAGTGTCTTTGATTTCTTTCTTCAAAGCAGTGTAGTTTTCAATATAAAGGTTTTGTTTGTTTTTTATTTATTTAGTTAGGTTGATTCCTAGATATTCCATTTCTTTTGGATGTTATTATAAAAGGTGCTGTTTCCTTAATTCCTCTCTCAGTGAATTTATTTATGTACAGGAAGACTATTGATTTTTTTGAGTCTTGATTTTATATTCAGTTATGATACTGAATTTGTATGTTAAGTCTGGAACATTTTTTGTGGAATTTTTTAGTTTTGTTATATTGACTATCATATATATTATATTATATAATATATAAAATATATATTATCATTTTATATCTATATTTATATATATAAAATGATAATGATAATATAACTTTTTCCTTTCTTTTTAAAAATTCTTTCTATTGTTTAATTGTTCTGGCTAATGTTTCCAAACTATATTAAATAAAAGTGGTGAAAGTGGACATACTTGTTTCTGATTTTAGAATGAAGGCTTTAATTTTTTTATCCATTTAATATGTTGGCTGATGATTTGTCATAGACAGCTTTTATCAGGTTGAGATAAAGACCATCTATTCCAATTTTCTGTAGGCTTTTTAAAAATCATAAATAGGTGTTGGGCTTTGCAATGATTTTTCTGGATCTATTGAGATGATCATATTACATTTATTGATTTCCATATGCTGAACTACCCCTGAATCCCTGCGATAAATCCTATTTGGTCATGGTAATCTTGATGGTTTTTTGCATTCTGTTTGCCAGTATCTTATTGATGATTTTTTTGTGTCTAGGGAGATTGGCATATATATATATATATATATATATATATATATATATATATATATATATCTTTTTCGGTTGGATCCTTCTATAATTATTTATCTAGGAGTCTGTACATTTCTTATTTGTTTTCCATTTGTTAGTATACAGGTTCTCAAAGTAGTATTCTTTCTGTATCTTCTGTGATTTCACCCTTTTTTACAACTAATTACATGGATTTGAGCCTTTCTTTTTTAAAAAAATGTTTGGCTAAGAATTTGTCAATTTTATTTAATCTTTCAAAGAACCAACTCTTTAATTCATTGATTCTTTGTACCATTTTCTTAGTCTCTATTGCATTAAAATCTGCTAGGATCTTTATAATTTCTTCTCTTGTATAAGGTTTTGGTATGATTTGTTCTTCTTTTCTAGAAGCTCAAGATTAGTTTGTTTATTTGGCCTCACTCTGTTTTCCTAGTATGGTTATTCACCAGTATAAATTTCCCTCATAGGACTTCTTTCACTGTGTCCTGTCAGTCCTGGTATCTTGTCCTGGCATTACCACTTAATTGCAGAAACTGTCTAATTTCTTCTTTTATTTCATCCACAATTCATTGGTTGTTCAGGAAGGTGTTAAGTTCCATGTATTTATGAAGTTCTTGTGTTTTCTTTTGGCATTTATATCCAATTTCATGGCACTACAGTCTGATAATATGCATGAGATAATTTCATTTCCTTTGTATTTACTTAAACATTTTCTTCAACCTGGCATGTGGTCTGTTTTTGAGAACATACCATGTGCAGCAAATAAAAATTTGTATTCTGATTTTGTGGGGTAGAATATTCTCTAGACATCTATTAAATCCACTTGTTCAAAAGGTTGGTAATTCTAACATTTCATTGTTTTTTTTTGTCTAGTTGATTTGTCTATTTGTGACAATGGAATATTAAGCTCCCCCATTACAATTAAATTAGTGCTTGATTTTGCATGACTGTTAATATTTGTTTTATATAGTTAGCTGCACAAGTATTTGGTGTCTATATATTTATGACTTTTATCTCTTCCTTTTGGATTGTTCCCTTTACAGTGATGTAGCAGCCTGCTTTTTCTCTCTTAGTCTTAGTTTGAAATCCTTTTTGTCTGTAAATAGGATGCCTACCTCTGCTTTTTATCTGGGTTTCTGTCACAAGAAGTGTTATTTTCCCCCATCCTTTGGCTTTCAGTCTATGAATTTCTTTTTGAATTAAATATGTTTCTTGTATGTAGTATATTTTTGGTGCTTCAGTCCTTGTCTGTGAAGGTCTCTAGGTCACCAGTAATCAGTGTTTATCTGCAGGTTGAAGCTGTTCTTTCCATACTTGGGTCTGGGCTCAGTTAGGAGGTATTGCCTATTACCTTCTCCTTCGTTGTTGGAGACTCTCTTTGCTTTCCATGTAGGCTTTAATTCTCAATTTCTGGGTCATGGAGACCCAATTTCCTCCTTGTTCTTTTCCTCCTATGGCTTTATCCAGTGCCTGGACACAAAACCTAGGCAAGGACTCTGTCTACTGTTTACCACGTTCCTGAAATTGTCAGTGGAGATCAAAACTGTTTTCCTGTTATGAGATGACTATGTTCTAAATGTCTGTGATTTAGAATCAGAAATTTATTTTCCCAGAGAAATAATGTTGGGAGCATTGACTGATATATCTATGTAAATAGTAATATGTTGACATGAGGAAAGTGTGTTTATTTTGAAATTAATATTTTTTCAATCCTGTTAATAAAAACCTCAAGAATGTTGAACAGGACATGAAGCATTTTGGGGGTATTTCCCTCTCAAGGATGATAACCTCACTTTCAGGCAGTAGCTAGCATTGATTTGCCTTTGCTCTTGGCCTACATTGCTCAGTCTTGCTCTTTTCTTAAAACTTCTTGTCTAAAACTATTGTACTAGAATAAATTTCCATGGAAGACACAATGGCTCTTGTTACTATAATCTTTACCTTCTTTTCTTCCTTCCTTCCAGCATTTATTGCATTTCTGTAATGTTTAATTCAGCAGAGAGAAACACAAGGATTGCCTTGTGGAGCCTTGGGGCTTAATGAAGGACATAGGTGGCAGAGAGATAAATAAAACAGAAACCCAGTTATGAGAATCTTTTTTTTTTTTTTGAGACAGGGTCTCACTTTGTAGTTCAGGCTGGCCCTGAGCTCAGTATGTAGCCAAGGCAAGCTTTGAACTCAGCAATCCTCCTGTCTCTGCCTCCCAAGTGCTGGGATTACAGGTATGAGCCACCATGGCCGGCCAGTTATGAGACTCTAAGAGATAACCAAATGATGAGCTGAGGCAAGCAATGGCAGCAAACAGGTGGTGGAGGTCATTTAGATGAAGTCTAAGTGCAGTAGGTATAAAATGGGGAGTTACTGATTGACATCTTTGAGAATTCTCCTATACCTGCCCCAAAGATCCATCTAGAAAGGTAGGAAGAATTCCCTTATCGCAGGGGTTCCCAGTCCCTGGTCTAGTATAGGTTTCTAGCCTGATAGGATCCAAGCCACACAATAGGAGGTGAGCAATAGGAAAGAGAGGGGGGGCTTCTTCTATGATTACAGGCACCTCCCATTTGATTTTATGTCCTGTCCACTCAGCACAGGATTAGATTCTCACAGGAGCAAGAGCTGTACTGTGTGAGGAGTGTGGGATACATGGACCTTATGAGAATCTGATGCCTAATGTTCTCAGGGTGCTGAGGCAAATGTAATTGATATTTACTGCAAACATATACTAAAAATTAACAGTCTAGTTTCCCCTCCCCCATCCATGGAAAAGTCTTCCAAAAAATCAATGCCCATTACCAGAATGACTGAGGACTACCTCCTTATCGCTTTCTTCCACTCCCCTCTTGCCTGGTGAATGACAGGGAGGAAGTCAGGCTTTCTTGCCAGGAACCATTTCTGTTCAGAAAGTGATGAGCATATTACACATCTAAAATTTGTCAGTCTCTTAATAAAATCCCTCTGGTCTATATTTTCTTCTAAATGAGATTGTATAACAATACAAAAATATTCTGTTATTTTAACAATAAGTGACAATTTGGTTGTTAGGAATCTTATACTGTGAAGATTGATCTTTGCCACTTGTGAAAAATCTTTGGGAACAGAAAAAAAAATCCCTAACATTTATGTGTTCTGTGGTACAGAGAAATAAAGATTGTTCCATCCTATGTGAACTTGAAGTATTTGTAGTGAGTGATTTGGCTCCACTAAAAGAACATTTTTAGTGTTTGATCCAGCATGTGTCAGCCAAGAAAATTAATAGACTTCAAGTTGGAAGAAAGAAGCTCTCAGAAAAATGCTTTTAAGCTAATTAAATACAGCTATTTTCAGCCCGGTGGAAATTGTTCCCTGTGAACAGATTGATACATATAAACACTGGCTCCTGGAATTAAAATCAAGGGCAAAGCTCCTTTCCCTGAGAATTATATGTCACTTTAAAGTATAAGTGTGTTTACATGCCGGCATCTTTAATTTTAAAGGCCAGCTGATCAATCCTATAACTAATTCAGTGCTATAAGTAATTTACTTTCTAAGAGGCAAATCACAGCCAGTTCACTTTAATCCAGTCAATTGTAAACTCAGTTTTTAACACGTCACTAAATTTCAACCATGATGAACTGTGGTAAGGATTACAGTCTTTTAGTATACTTAACATAGTTATGAATATCTAGTTTATACCACACAATGTACTAGTTGTGACTGTGAAGATTAGTTATGTCTCTGGCTCCCCAAAAGTCATATGACAGTACAGTATGAATACCATGGAAGTAGGTCTAGGAGCTAAGAGTATACTACCAGAGTGTACAATAGAGTGCAGATTTGTAGATGATTTTACATTTAGAAAGATCACTCAGCAGCAGAGTTGGATAAAAAATGTGTCAAGATGAAGGGCAGAGCCTGGAGCAGTCTGCTGAGTTCTGTGGAATCTAGGACCAACTAAGGCAAGAACTTTCAGGATGAAAGGGAGAGAATGGGGTGATCTCAAAGACAGCAGCATTAGTAGAATTTAAGGATCAATTAAAGGCATGGAAGATATGAAGAAATGACTTAAAGCCTCAGTGCATGGAGAGAGGGAGAGAAACATCAAACTTAATAGCACAGAGAACAAACATCATGTTTACCTGGAGCTCACAGGATGTTTTCAAGTGGAGCACAACTAGATAACAGCAAAAGCATTTCCGTAGGTAATCTATTTTTGAAGCATCAGAAAAGTTTTAAAAGTGAGAACTAATAAAATTTTAGTAAGAAATAATACATTGATTTAAGGCTATTTTAGATTAATTTCTAGGAATAATGATGGTAAGAGGTTGAAAATGCCTTAGGTATTTAAACTTGAAAATGTTCATGCAAATATAAGTAAATAATAAATTAAGGGTCTTGTGATGGAATTATCCTGGGTTATGTGGTGGGCTTGAGAGCTTAGAGCACAAGTGAAGTTTCACAGAGCAGGAAGTTGTGTCCATATACTTCTGTGTCAGCCCTGACCTGAGACTTTGCAGCCGCCCCTCCTGAGGGCTTGCAGTATGGATTTTACACTTCCTTACCCGGTCCTCATGATGCATGTGTCATCTTTGCAAAAGACTGTATTGCATTTGTATAGAGAACCTAACTTGTAGGTAATGTACTTGTAAATTTAGCCAAGGGGACTTCTGAACAAAGTGCTGAAGTTGTAGCACAATTGTTTAGTGTTTTCAATAAAGTATAAAGAGAAAACAATAAACTGAGGAAAGGACAGTTAAGCAAAAACAGAGCCAGCATTTGATGATTGGAGAATTTTCAGTTTACCCAGATTGCAAAAGAAGTTAAAATGAATAGATTCACTGTTAGAAAAGCACAGGTTGAGGCTATGGACAAACTTTTGTGGGGCTAAATAAAGAACGTACCTCAGAGGGCCTCTCAGTCATCTCAGTCATCTTTAGAGTTCTAAGGTACAGCCGAGATTACATAGGAAACAGAAGAGCCTCATGTCTAATTGCATGAATCCAACTGGAAGACTAAAGGTCAATAAGGTTTATATGAATGTTGTGTCGCTGGAAATACTGTCAATCTGGATGGAGAGACAGAGCACAAAATGAAAGAAGGTTACTGGACACCCCAAATTCTACAGGCAGGGAGTGGGTTGATGAAAACACTCGCCCGCAAAGATGTGTTGCCTTTGAGAGAAAAGAATAGTGATTCCAAAAGTCGAGTCATATTCTAGGCCTTCAAGACTAAAGGAGTATTTTTTAGACCTTTAAACTGGATGGAATTTGCCTTGCTGGATTTTAATTTGCTGGGGTCCAGGAACTCTGTTCTTCCTTCTATTTCTCTTCTTATTGAATGAGGATGTTTCATATTTTTACCTTATGCTGATTCAAAATTATATTTTGGAAGTAGATAAGTTGATCTCTAGTTTATAAATTCATATAGAGAAAGGGATTTTCTTTTGGTCCCAGAATCTCAAACCCTTATCTGATTTAAATAATGAGATTTTTTAACTGATTTTGTTAAGAATTTGAACTTCACTTAAATGAATTGATAAGTTGAGGGTGTTAGAAGGATGGAAGGCTACAGTGTGTGGTTTAGATATAGGTCTCTGGCTGAAGATTGATACACCACAGGTATCAGATCCTGATCACTGGGGTTTGACAGTATCACCTCATTTGGAAAAAGTGTCTTGGTAGGCATGATTAAATAAAGCCCTTTGTAACAGGGAGGTGATCTTGGCTTATCCCACAGGACCCTAAATATCACTATGCCCTTGAAAGAGAGACAAAGGGAATGGTACATGCAGAAGAGGAGGAAGTAGGAATACCATGCTGGTTGAACCTAGACCGATGTATCCACAAGGAAAGTTGATCACTACCAGATATTGAAAGAGGCAAATAATGAATTCTACCTTAGAAGCGCTAGGGCCAGTGGCTCTGGCCCTGCCTTGGAAATAAAAGGACCCGAGTTTGATTCCCAGTACAAAAAAAAAAAAAAAAAAAAAAGCCTCCTACCTGAGAAATTCTGGAAAACGTACAACCTTGCCAAGATTTTGGCTTTAGACATCTGACTTACTGAGCTCTGAGAATGAGTAAATTGTGTTGTTGGGGGATGCCAAGTTTATAGTAAGAGATTACTCTTACAATAGCATTGGGAACTATGATCGTGGGGGTAGGGATAAGTAAAGAAGGGAAAGAAAAACTTGATGGTTAAAAAAATAAAAGAAAACAAAGCTTCTGTATACAGGGGACTGGGGGAGGACAGGGGAATGAGAAAAAAGAATTAAGATGTGTCATATACTGGTACATATTCTCAGTGTTGATTTTGCTCATAATGTATATATAAAATGTACCAAGAGAATTTTTGACATTGTAGATCAAAGGTCTTTTCATTTAGTTTAATTCTTAATAATTTTATGTAGCAAAATGGGTATGATTACATATCATTGTGTCTTACAAATGTATATTATGACATATGTTCTTATCACACGTTCTGGTAGAATGTGTATTGACCTGGGTGCAGTGGCATGTACCCGTAATGCTAGGTAGGGTTCAGGAGGCTGAGGCAGGAGCAATACCTGAGCTCAGAAGTTGGAGGCCAGGCTGGGTAACATCGTGACACCCTGGCTCAAAATAAATGAATCATGGTGAGTTGACAGAAAGAAAAAGTCAATCTTGTTTCAAATGAAAATTTGGTTATAAGCATAACTCCATGATAATCAATATTTTCTGTACCAGCAGTTTTGTTATTTATATATTTCTAAAACTTGTCATCTTCCTACATCTTAGCATTATTAAATTGAATAATTTTTACCTCAAATATTTTTCTCCCTGCTACTTTTCAGATTGTGAAGTTGGAATAACTTAAATGATACTTACTGTACTGGGCACATAAGTCACAGTTATGGAATATAATAATATATGAATTATACATAAAACAGATCCATAGGACTAAACATTCATTACAGGGTGCACTATAGGGTCTAATTCCTTCCAATTACTGTGCTCCTTCCCCTCTTTCCAGGTGGGTTTTGATGTTTGTAACACTCCACTTTGGCTTATTTGTGTTTGATTCCTCCCATGACCATGTTTTTGGTAATGTATTATTTAAAATGTAAGTCAGGATGGGCAGGTCTGGTGGCAGCTCCCTCTGATCCAGGACTGTGGGAGCCTCAGGCAGGAAGTGCCAATTTTAAGCTCACTCTGGGCAGCTAGTGAGAGTGTCTCAAAATTTAAAAAAAAAAAAAAAAAAAAAAAAAGAGGGCTGGGTATGTAACTCAGTGAAAATGACCTCGGTTCATTTTCCACCACCAGAAAGAGAAATAAAGCCTGGATTTTGGCTGGTTTTCCTGGTATCTTTCTGTTCAAAAGATGCTTTGGTCACCAGACTTAAGAAATGGAATCGCTGCTCATAAGTGAAATAAATAGGTCACAGGTGTGTAAATATTGTTATCTTTTTTGGTATGACAAACTGAAGATGTAAATGAGTTCTAGAATGCATGCTGGCTATTGTGAAATAGTAAATATTCAAAGGGAAAACGGGTTTAGGGGTAAGCAATGAGGAGAAGAAAAAATTTGATGGTAAAAAGAAGCTTGTGCATATAGGGGTGGGGAGTTATAGGGTGGATAGGGGAAGGGGAAAAATGAGAATTAAGTCATGTCATATACTGGTACAAACTCTCAGTGTTGAGCATAATCATGATGTGTATATATAATGTACCAATAGAGATTCAAAGTTTTTAAAAAAGGAGGATCAGATTGTTTTAAAGAATCTTAAACATTATGAATACGCTTCTCTAACTTCTCATGAAATCAGTACCTTGGGCGGTGAGGGGGATGGTGGAACTCAGCATTGTACTGACAAGGGAGGCATCCTCCTGAGTTGTCATTTTTACTCCAAGTTAGCCTTGTGCTGGCTACCTGGCTTTGGCCGATGTTGTGCATCAAATCACCTGTGGTGTCGCTACTTCCACCTTCTGCATCTGGCCGTTTTGCCCTCGTGCTCATTCTTCTGACTTGCTGGTGCTCTGGGCCCGGCCAGCCCCACCTGAGCAGGCGCACTGAGGGCTCCTGGAGGAGACAGGCGAACAGGTGGATCTGAATCCTGGTCTGGGCTGAGACCACAGGAGCTCACTGAGAACAGAGGAAATGATGCCACACCTTCTGGATCTGTGAAGGTGAGTTTCTTAGTGAAGAATAGTTTGTCTTCTGACCATGAAAAATATTTTTTCTCATTTTTCTTAGAATAGATGTGTGGGTTTCACTGTGCTGTGTTTTAAGAGTGCTGGCTCATACAGGCTTTCGCTGTTTCCTTTTCTCATGTTTTTCAAACTCTTGCTAAACCATATATTTGTCCCTATGGTGTAATATTAACTGCTAAGTTGGCCCAAGTCATCATTTACTTAAGAGGCAAGTGGATCTTTTGTTTAATCACTTTTTTGTGGTCTGATTGTTTGACACACCATTTTATGCATAAAGACAGAATAGGTACATACATGTTGGGGAAGTTAATGTTGGGCAGTGATATCTCATGCATGGTGATATATGTTGTTAGACGAGAAATGTAGAGATGGGTTTGTTTGCTTACTTGAGTGTAGTTTTTATTTAGACAACAAAGAAAGATAAAAGGAAAATCAAGTAGTTCTTTTATGTTTATCTGTTTTGTGATTGAATGGTAAGAGTGTCAAACCTTTTGTAGAGATTTGTAATATTTTTCCTGTACCTGTTTCAGGCTCTGGAAGACACAGATCGCTGGTGGATGTTGAGAACACCAACTTTAAAGTGAAACTTGCCTCTGCTCTTAGGAACTATACACAACGCTTCTTACGAGTGAGGCAAACCATGTTAGCAATGTAGATAATGCAATTTGGAAATCTGATTATGTTTATTATTATACTAATCCTCTAGTACTTCTGATGGAGAGTAATTTTGAAATAGACCTAACTTAAGTAATGTTAATGTGTAATTTATCTAAAGTGATTAAATTTGCAAGCAATAGCTATAATTTTTTTTTTTTTTTGCTTTTTGAGACAGGGTCTCGCATTGTAGTTCAGGCTGGCCCTGAGCTCACTATGGTGCCCAGGCAAGCCGCCGCAAACTCAGCAATCCTCCTGTCTCTGCCTCCCGAGTGCTGGGATTACAGGCGTGAGCCACCACGCCCGGCATTGTGGTATGCGGTGTTGATTGTTGGTGGGCGTGTCTCCACGCCCAGCATTCTATGTGGTTACCGGGGATCGAACTCAGGACCTTGCGCTTGCGAGGCAGGCGCCGGAACCACTGAGCTAACCCTCCAGCCCAATAGCTATAATTTTTGATCTCAAGATGTGTAATATTTAGCATTGTAGTAACTGTGAAACTATATTAACCATACAAAGCAAATGTTGACTAATGTCTGTACATGTTAGTTAATAAAGTTTCACCTGGTTTAATCGTGGGTTCGTTTGATTTGTTTTCCTATTTTAAATAACATACGTATCATTGGCTTAGCAAGATAGAACCAGCATCAGTAGTGTTTACCTGCAGAGAGAGCGACAAATTTGAGTGACATTGATAAACAGAATTATGGTGTTAACAAATTATATTTGTAGTTCATGTGTGCTTGCATATCTTCTCTGGTTAATCTTTAATTGCCATGGACAATTATATAGCACTGCATTCCCAAATGCAATCCAGATATTTGATGCTTTTAAAGTATTGTGTGTACATACATATCCAGCAGTGGTCCTGTTAGGTTATAATGGACCTGAAAAGATTCTGGCAGCCAAGGCTGTGGCTGTGGTGATGTCACGGTACTGATGCTAACAGTGGCAGATGGAGGGCAGTGTGGATGCCTATGTCTTTGCTTTGAACAGAGCAGTTTAAAAAGTAATAAAAGCTACACTACTTTAAAAACAAAAACGAGTCTAAATTAAGACTGTAAAAATTTCTGTACAGCTAAAATATGTTTATGTTTTAAATTAAGAATCATTACTAAAAAGTTTATGGTGAAAAATTTATCAATTAAAAAGGTTAAAAAAGTTACATTAGGGTAAAGTTAATTTATTATTCAAAAAGACTTGTAAACTTAATGTAGTCTCAGTCTACAGTTGCTATAGTTTATATGTAAAATCTTCCCGTGGACCGCAAGCTCCCACGTGGGGCTTTTGTGAGGTGGTGGGTCATGAGTGTGTGTGATTCTGGGCCCTGAGTGTGGTGACTGGATTACTTAGTTCCCTAGCTGAGTTGGCAGTTCTGGGTGTGACTGGGTGGAATTACTGGAGGCAGGACCCGCCCTGGGTGTGAATGGTGGGGCACGAACCAATGGGGTTCATAGCCTGCGCGGAATATAAAAGGTGCTACTTTTTTTTTTTTTTAAGCTATCCTGCCGTAAGCTCTGCCTTAGAGCCAACCACCAACTATGAACTAAAAGTTCTTCAAACTGTGACCTAACATAAACCTTTCCCTCTTTAACTTTGGGGTAATGGGTATTTTTTCCTACCAATAAGGAAGCAACTAGGACAACAGTCTATATAAAGTCTGTGGTAGTTCGAGTAATGTTCTAGACCTTCAGGTTCAAACCTTAGTCAGTGATGCCTTCAGCACAACTTCCAGTCCTGCAAGCTCCAGTCATGGCGTGAGTGAAGAATCTGTAAACAGTTTTTACTATGCCTTTTCTATGCTTCGCTTCACAGGTACTTGTATTGTGTTACAGTTGTGTGCAGTGTGCAGTACACGAACATGCTGTACAGGTTTGTAGCCTCAGAGCAGTGGCTTTCCTATATACCCAGGTGTGTCGCAGGCTGTCCCACCTGGTTAGCGTAGGTATGTTCTGATGTTCACATGATAAAAAGACCCAACACCACGTGTTATGGCTTATCTCTAGTTGTTCCTCCAAAGCCTCATGTGCTCCTCGCTGGGGCTTTTGGGAGTGATCGGATCATGGGTGTTCGATACTGGGTTTGTCCACTGCTGGGTTTATAACTGGGTGTGATGTTGGGGAGTGAAGCCTGGTGAGAAGAAGAGGGTCACAGCTGTGGCCTGGAAGGACCTGTATCCATCCTGCTCTGTGATCTAGCTCTGCTTCCTGCTTGCCATGCGTGGGCTCTTTCTCTGCTCTGCCCTCTGCTATCTCAGTGGCCATGGAGCCAGCCTGCTGCAGAACGGAACCAGTGCAGACTGAGCCAGGAGGAAGCTCTCCTCTGCTCCGATGTGGGTGTGGGTCACTGTGTCTCCGCGTGAGGCAGTAACAAAGATGGTGCCTTTCTCCAAACTGATCCCTGTGATTGAGGGAAACATGATGACTATTTTTCAACAGAAACAAATTTATCTTGTAAAAGAAAAATCCAGCAGGCAGTTGTTGAAAATACTTTTCAGACACAGTTAAACATATGACTTTGGATAGGGACATCTGTATTTCTTAAGTATAAGGCTGTCCTTAAACACGTTCTGTGAGACAAGAGCCGACAGTTTGCCATTTGACAAGATTAGCTTCACTCTGCAGCATTTTCTTCCATCTTTTCACACGAATAAAAATTAAGTTTTCCAAAATAAAAATTCTTAAGGAATATCGATGCTTTTGTCCAATACAGTGTGTTTAACTGTGTCTGAAAATTATTTTCAACAACTGCCTGTGGAGGCATGAAAACTAAGCAATTAGGTCCCAGCAATGAGCAGGTATTGGATCCTTCCAGTGCAAATGTTTCAGTCTGCAGTCTCCTCTTTTCTTCTTCAGTTCCTTTACTAAATGATAGTCACAACCTTTAATACCTTTACATTTTTATTTTGAATGACCCGTGTTTGACAGGAGTTTTTTTGGGTGACATAAATGTAAAAAGGAAAAGGCTTTTAGGTACTCTTAAATAATTTGTTGATACAGGAAAATTTCATCATTTATTATATATATTATTTTATATATTAGTTCTAGTTATTATTTGTTATGCTTTCTATCTACTTATCTTTCCAAAATTATAGTGTTAGAAATTTGAAAGTGTGCCTTTACCTACCTAATCCCTTTGCCAAAGGCACTTCTTATCCATTTAATGAAATTCTTTCTACACTTTTTTGTTGTACACACTAGTACGTAAAAATAGTATACACTTTGAAAATAAAAATCAGATCATGAAACTCTTATTTAACTTTAAATCTGAACATTTCACCATATCAGATTATAAGGATATAAAGTCTCATTCACTTCATTTTGCCTGTATTCTAACTTGCTGTCAGTACACGAGGAGGACTTGTCCCATAGGAGCATTGAGGCCACAAACCACAGAATGTGGTGGAATCTGGGAGTGATGTTCACCTTCAACCAGAGCCATATGGGACCCTTGGTGCTGTACGGAAAGGAACTCAGTTCGGTAATAACTGGAAAGAGAGGAAATAAACTCTTTCCTAGAGATTTCAGAAAGGAACATGGCTTCTCTGCGTCCTTGAACTTAGGCCTGCGAGCAATGTGCTGGACTTTTTACCTCTGAGGTCTAAAATAATAAATAGGTTCAGCTTTAAGACAATACATGCAATTAGTTATGGATCAACAGAAATGAATACAATTTATTTTAAATATTTTAATTGATGCTTATTAGTCTGTCATTTTTCAGGAGAAAAAAATGAAGCTATACCTCATAAAAACAGCAAAATCTATGACAACCTCGGCTGTGCAGAAAGTAGTGCAATGATTTAAATGGAATTGTGCATTTGTTGTATTTCAAAAACGTAGGGAGGGGCCTGGGGTATGCAATGTCTTCAGCATGGTGGGAGGTCTGAGGCAGGAGAACTGCAAATTTGTGGCCAGTTTGGGCTATCTAATGAGACCCTGGCTCAAAAACTAGGTTATAAATAAAATATGCATAGGCAATATGAAATTAGTTATAATTCTCAAATAGTTATTTACTTTTTAACATAAATTAGTTAAGATTAATATTCTCTCATTAGCTTTCTTCATCAAACGAGCCTGATTCTTTTTTTTTTTTTTTTTTTTGAGACAGGGTCTTGCTTTGTAGTTCAGGCTGGCCCTGAGCTCACTATGGAGCCCAGGTAAGCCTCGAACTCAGCAATCCTCCTGTCTCTGTCTCCGGAGGGCTGGATTACAGGTGTGAGCCACCATGCCTGGCACTGTGGTAGGAGGTATTGATTGCTGGTGGGCGTAAGTCACCATGCCCACCATTGTTGTATTTGGTTACTGGGGACTGAACTCAGGATTTTGTGCTTGCTTGGCAGGCACTGGAACCTCTAAGCTAAATCTCAGGCCCACTAGCCTCATTCTTAATTTGATGTTTTAAAAATATTTCTCTTGAATAATCTTAATGTCATATGAGATTTTTAAAAAGGTATCTTTCAGATTTCTCTGGAAAATCATATGTAAGTATAATTTCAGCTACCTCATCAGTAGTAAAAGCTTTCGAAAAACTGTTTTCTTATTGAGAACTTAGTCATAATTCCTTTTGAGTTGTGTAGTACAATCCATGTACCCCAGCACATGTGATCTGTCCTTTTTAGGTTTTCAGATCACAGCCCATTTTAAAACAGCTCTGGTATTATTTGGGAGTGTTGTCTTTCAAACTATCATCAACTTTTAACTTTCATATGCATATAGACACATGTTCCTTTGAACTCATTGGTGTTTTTCATGTGCGTTTCAGTCTACTTGTTGGTCTAAAGGGGCAGAATGCTTTTGTAGACCTTTT
Organism: Thryonomys swinderianus; assembly: GCA_004025085.1. NCBI lineage: Eukaryota > Metazoa > Chordata > Mammalia > Rodentia > Thryonomyidae > Thryonomys > Thryonomys swinderianus. The sequence continues at coordinate 18,741 of PVIC010035644.1, forward strand.
GGGCAATGTGACATTTATGTGAAGTTCTCAAGATGTGTATGTCCTGGGTGTCTTAATCTTTTCCTTTGAAGATTGTCTTCTTTGAATTTTCAGGTGTAATTTTAATTTCCAGAATGTTTGTCTTTTTGTCTTTTCCTTAAGTGATACTTTCATAATAATAGCATCATTTAGATTATTTTTTTCTTTTTTTTCTTTTTTTTTTTTTTTTTTTT